>RJWK010017594.1:0-34182 GCA_004363435.1 Platanista minor | reverse complement strand
CTACTCTTCGTTGCAGTGCACAGGCTTCTCACTGCAGTAGCCTCTCTTGTTGCGGAGCACAGGCTCTAGGCGTGCAGGCTTCAGTAATTGTGGTACATGGGCTCAGTAGTTATGGCTTGTGGGCTCTAGAGTGCAGGCTCCGTAGTTGTGGTGCACAGGCTTAGTTGCTCTGCGGCATGTGGGATCTTTCCAGACCAGGGCTCGAACCTGTGTCCCCTACATTGGCAGGTGGATTCTTAACCACTGCGCCACCAGGGAAGCCCCAGAATAATTATTTTTATTTTGAGATTCTGAATAGAATTTAATTCTTACTCAGATTGTGATAATAGCTGTTATCCTTGCCGCTGGTCTCTCTGTGCTTCTATCCATCCTTTAATATGCCTCCAGGTTGATATTCATAGGACATGCAAATTGCCATGCCTCTACTCTGCTGAAACACCCTCAGTAGAATGGGAAGATATTTACTGTTAAATAGGCCAGAGGTCAGCAGTCTTTCTCTGTAAAGAGACAGAAAATAAAGTTTCAGGCCCTGCAGGCCATCTAGTCTCTGTTGTTGTAACATCCACAAATAATATGTAAATAAATGGACATGGCTGTGTTCCAATAAAACTTTATTTACAAAAATAGGCAGTACATCGGATTTCACCCATGGGTCATAGTTTGGTGACCCCTGAACTAGAAGACTAACAATATGTTCTGATACAGAACTGCACTTTTAAGATACTGGTTAGTTTATTTTCAATTCTCTGAAAATGACTGCCAAAGTTCCTGAAGCGTCATAAGAATACAAAATTTGTCCACACAATGTAAAAACAGTCAAGGAAGCATATTAGGACATCATTTCCATATCTCTTAGTAATCAAAGTCCTCCCTCTTGACAGGACCAAATACATGTAAAAGCATAATTATAAACAATAACTAGGTGTTAAATCTATTTTACAAAATAAACTTGGAAGAATGCCCCAGACCAAACTTATCATTTGTGGATTTAATATTAGAATACTTACTATACTCTTTGTTGACAAAATACAGAGTCCTTTACATTAGAAAGAAAAGACGCAAAGGGTTAATTATGTAATCAGACCTTTCTCCTTGAACAGAGCAGTTGAGCTGGCAGCTTATGACATAAAGTAATGTTTTATGCCCACATTTGAGGTTGACACCAAATTTTATTGTATTTTTAAAAATTAAATTTATTTATTTTATTTATTTATTTTTGCCTGCGTTGCATCTTCATTGCTGCACGCGGGCTTTCTCCAGTTGCGGCGAGTTCGTTGCAGTGCGCAGGCTTCTCATTGCAGTGGCTTCTCTTGTTGCAGAGCACGGGCTCTAGGTGCGCGGGCTTCAGTAGTTGTGGCATGAGGGCTCAGTAGTTGCGGCACATGGGCTTAGTTGCTCCACGGCATGTGGGATCTTCCCAGACCAGGGCTCGAACCCGTGTCCCCTGCATTGGCAGGTGGATTCTTAACCACTGTGCCACCATGGAAGCCCAGCAAATTTTAAATAAAAACATAAAACATCAGAGATCCCCTTCATATCAAGTTATCTAATTGCATGTTTTGCAATTATTATTATTTTTATTTATTTATTTATTTATTTTGCGGTATGCGGGCCTCTCTCTGTTGTGGCCTCTCCGGTTGTGGAGCACAGGCTCCAGACGCGCAGGCTCAGCGGCCATGGCTCACGGGCCCAGCCGCTCCGCGGCATGTGGGATCCTTCCGGACCGGGGCCATGAACCCGCGTCCCCTGCATCGGCAGGCGGACTCCCAACCACTGCGCCACCAGGGAAGCCCTGCAATTATTTTTAACCCAACATGTATAAACCATAATTTTCTCTCCCCAAACTTTTTTCTCCCATTCTTCTGGTATAAAGATATTTACTGAACAAATATGTGATGGAAAAGAAAAGGTGTGAATTAATATTAGAGGGCTGTTTACATTGTTTTTGTTTGGCTTTTTTTAGTTTTTAATTTTTTATCCCAAGGAGAGGAGGCAGTGTTCCTTGTCACATTCAGTCTCTGCTAGTTTTTTGCAATGGAAAGCAGCCAGAGTCATTTCTCAAAAAAGCAGGCAAGAGAATTTTCATCAGTGAGGATGAGTGTCATCAGGATGGATGACTGTACCTCTCCTGTCTGTGTTAGAACGTCACAGTTCCCCTGTGTCACAGTGAGCCCTGACCACAGAAAGGAGGGTTCTCTGGCAGAGATCACCCGTAGCTTGCACAAGGGACTAAACCAGTGAGGAAGACATTTTCAAAGGTGACCTAGTAATCCCTGGCTTCCTGCATGCTCTTTTGCGATGTGGTCTTGCCTCCCTCCCATCAAGAGGTGGAGTCTTCCCCTGCCCTGGAATCTGATCTGGCCCTGTGACTGATGATGTTGACACTATATGACCTCTAGGCCTTGCACCTTCCATTTTCACCCCCTTGAAGTCCTGCACCATGATATACAGAAGTCTCACTCTCTTACTAGAGAGACCATTTGGATAGAGAGGCCCCAGTTACTGTAGCCATTGCAGCTTAAATACCATATGATGAAGGCCACCCTGGATCATCTCCCTGCCTCCCCGACCCCAGCTGAACCCTCAGATGATGACAACAGCAGCAGTGATCTCAGGTGAGACCAGAAGAAGAACGACCCACTGCACATTGCAGAATAACGAAAAAATAAATGGATCTTGTGCAGCAGACATAACAGATGTGGTTCCTTCTATGTGTTTTCTCTGCCTGAGCATGATGTAAAAATCTTGACAATTTCAAGGCACTAAGAAGATGGCAAGTTGAGATGCTGCTGGCTGTTTGCTTCCATACTTCATCATAATGCAAATTTTAATAAACACCAGAAGTTTGCTCTAGATGTTGAGCCAATTGTATCTATTTACACAGCACTAGCAAATCAGAGAGGTTTGTAGATACAGAAAAAAAAAATGACAATTTTATTTTCTGGTATTTTATAATTTTCAAAGAAATTTCATAAACATCATTTAATTTCTCCTTTAAATGTATCAGTGAGATTCACAGGGCAGGCAGGTATCATGACCCACATTAGGTATTTGAGGGCCCAGGAAGTTAATAATGACTTTCTCAATAGTATACATAAGAATTGACATAGCGAAGATTTGAAATCACATTTTTAAAGTTTAATCTCTTTTTTTTATTACCCTTCTTTAAGTGTTAAGCTAGCTTTGTGTTTGAGAAACAAGCAGATGTCTCTGGTATAGACCAATATTCAGTTTCTGCAGTTAGTGTTCTATCACTGCAAATGTTTGCCAATGTCCAGGCTGAAATATTAGAGATGGCACAGAAGTCTATTTTCATTGATCTTTGGGTAAACTGAAGCATGTAAAGTGATGAGCACAGTGTCTGTCACAGAGTACATTCTAAAAACAGTAATTATTATTCTTATTATTATTCATTCCATACTATAATTATATAGAGAACCCCCTTTCCCCCCCCCCCCCCCGCCACATACCAATACACCACTCAGAAACACAGGGCCCAAGGATCTTAGTGTTCAACTTTCAAGATTGAAATCGCATTTTGGTGCATGAAAATACTGAACATTGTTTTGTACTGTTAACACCCTAATATCATCAAGTGAACTTTGACTTTTACCATTTCTATAAACTGTAAGTGAACTTGCATTTTTTATAACTGGAATGCTGATTCAAACATATCAGCAGAGATGATTATTCAAAATTTTTCTATATCAGGTTTAATTTTTAAGTGAGTAGAAGTGTTTATACTTTCATAACTTTTTAATAAGGCATATTCATATTTCTATATAAGAGGCTGGCTATAAGGGGTTTATATAAGAAGTTTCTTTTTGTTGTGATTACTAACTCTCTTGCATTCAAGGTTTTTCAATATTTTAAGGGTTATGAAAAAATTATAGATAGTAATTATAGTTTCCTTGCTTTCTCACAGAATGGTTTATCTCACTTTTCTCTACCATTGCTTAGCCATTTCTATGCTAGATGCCGAATCTGATAGGGCAGGGGTTTTATAATCAAGTACTCTCACCTGCACACTAATATTCATTTTCTATCCATTATCTGAGCTTGTTTTCCTGTTATACAAATCTTTCTACTCTTTACATTAGGGTGTGCTTTCTAAGCGATCCTGGCCTTTCTTTTGGAACTGAAATCCCCTAGGACTAGAATATTTAATGGAAGAGAAAGAGAGAAAAAAAGAGAGGAGGATCTGAGAAGCTATTTTCAGATGCGTTTTATCATTTTCAATTTGGCCTCAACTTGGAATAGAGTTCAGACAAACTATGAGTGTGCTTCAGATCAGAGGCAGCAGGTGGATCCCTGCGGTCCTTTAATTAGACAAGCTCTTTCTGTTGCTGACCTGACTTGGTCCTACGGAAGAGGGTTATTCTGAAAATCCATTTCCTGCCTGGTCAGGTGAGAGGAGCTCAGAGTGTATTCTGAATACATTTTTAAAGAAGAATAGTCAAAAATGATTGATTGATTTTTATAGAGAGTTGTGCTCCTTTCTACCTGTAGGAGTTCCCATGCAGGACAGATTTACGGTAGAAAATGCCCATGATGTAAACATATTACAAATGTGGAACCAAGTCTCAGAGGTCAAAATCTCTGGATGAGAGGTTTTGGTTTAAGGGAAGATAACAGTACTCTAAAATGAAAGATATTTAAGGTCGATTCTAAGCATTTACAACAAGGTAACGATATAATATTCTTTGGGGCTGATATTCATGTAAATTGCATCAATTATACTGAGTAACATGAGGCAGTTACAGTCAGTGTAAGCTCAAGAGAGTAGAGCGGAAACGTTATTTAAGAATCTGAACCTACCAAGTCAAACTGTCTCTAACCTCAGTCAGTTCAAGGATCCTGAAAGCCAATAGACTCAGGGTGGGGACGGGAGAGAGACCATTTTCCCCTCCACATTTTAGTGAATTAGACACCAAAGGAATAGATAAAGGGTGGGGTATGGGGAAGAAACAAGAAAGAAGGCTACCTCCATCTGTATCCTTAGTAAAATCTAGAGAATGAGCCTCTTTGGATGAGCTTGCATAGGACAGACCCTGGAGCCTGATCAACCTGGACCTGAATCCCACGTCTGCCACTTCCCAGCTGTATGACACTGGAAGAGCTACCTAACCATTCTCTGACTCAGTCTCTCCATCTGTACAAGAGGGCCAGTAAGAGAATTTTGTTCATATGGTTCTTGTGGACATAAAATGAGTTAATTTGTTTGAGAACGTAGTGCCAGGCACATAAGAAACTCTAATTAGCCTTATGAGCTCTCTTTATGAGAAAAATGATACATGTTATCTGAAGGAGTCAGCAGCAGTGAAGACCTATTTTAATGAGGCGGGTCGCTATCTAATTAAATCTCTGATATTTCCCCCTATTTCTTACACTTCTCCTAACAGTATCTCTATTTTGGGTCTTACTGTTTCAAATCAATCCTCCAACAAGCAGCCGCAATCATTGTGTTCTTTCTGAATCACTTTATGTCATCACTCTTCTTTTAAAACCCCTAAATCATGTCCCATTCCCTACCAAATCCAAGCCACTAAGTATGACATTCAAGGCATCCCACAATCTGGTCTCAGCATATCCTGAACGCCATGGTTCATCTCAGACTACATGTCTCTGTACATCTTCTGTTCATGAATGTCTATATTTCACTGTAGCATTTTTTTCTTTTGCTTTAAACTTTCGTCTCCTAAAATCTACTTGTGAAAAGCTTAAGTAATCAACAAGGAGATAACAAATTTAAGTGATAACAATGACTGCTCTCTGTTGCTCTTTAAAAGTCTGGGTGAAGGTAGGTGAAAGTATCATACATGTGTTTCTGATTTAATGTCAATGTATCAATCACTTAACTACTGTGTTTACTATGTTGAGTGCCAAAGAGGGGACATGTCTTACTTTAAGACAATTCACCATTAATTCAAGTTTCTCCCCTTTGAAACCTTCTCTCTTTCTCTCCATACGTCTATTTGATATCCAAATCTTCAAGCATTCCTTCTTAGCATTTTTGAAAAAGTTTCTTACCTATTGATGTAGTCCAGGCCTCATTATTGTAAATCTGAACTTTCACGATTACTCTGTGTCCAGCCATATACCTGTCCTTTTTACAGGTCTTAATTTAAAGAAGAATGTTTTTAAAATGCTAATTCATTTTGCCTATCTACTGAATACCCTTCAGTATCTTTGCTTTCAGTAGAGTATAGTGAAAACCCCTTTAACTGATGTGGTGAGTGTCATTTTAGGAATCTCAATTATATCCATTCTTAATGCCAGGCATATATGAGTGGCTACGGGGCCTGGAAGATGACCCATCAAATAAGTTTGCAATGAGGACCATAGCTGCCTATTGGAGACGGGCTTTCCTGAAAGGACATGATAGTCAAATCACATAGGAATGATCCTATCACACTGTTCCAGGTGTGGAGGGAGAAGGTAGGATGGAAAGGAATAATTTTGAAGGAAGCCACTGTCTATACTAACAATATCAATCAGCCAGCCCCCCTGAAAGCACAACTCAGCTTTAAGGAAAGTGACCACAATGAGGTGATGACATATTTTAGATTCTTAATAAGAAGGGAAAAGTAACCTTTCAGATATTGAGAGAACAAGGTAGTGATGATACATTAGAACTGGGATCCCTTGACCTTTATCCAATTTCATCCCAGCATTCTTGTCTTTTGGACAAAGCAAGCCAGAAAGTGAGGTGATAAGTGCTGCTGTTAATGATTCAATTTGGGAGCAATGAGAGGGTTTGCCCCTTTATCGTTCCGGTCACCGCATGAAAAGTAACTGCAGTAGGGTACTGGGATCTTCCAGGGGACCTTTGTTCTAGTTTAATATTTTTATAAATATTAAAACTCAAGGCACTGTGGCCCTAAGCAAGCCATTTTCCCTCAGGAGGCCTCAATTTCATTATCTGTCTAAAAAGAAGCTTAGATTAGAAGTTTAGGCTTACTTACATACAAAACATTTTTTTGTCCACTAAAGAGCATGTATTATGAGTAGAATCCCAGCTCTGTCTTTCCCAGGGGTTAGAGTGGATCCCTAGGCAGTAACCGATGCAACTTTCCTGTGTGATTCAGAATCAATGCAAAGTCATCACCGGCCCACGGAGCCAGCACGCATAGGGGTGTACATACAGGCACTCCAGTCTCAAGGTTCTTTTCTCATATGTCACTTCTGAAAACGCACGAATTCCCCTTCCTTTCAGTCAATGCTTCATCACTAAATGAGACACTGGGAGGTAACACACATTCTTGGCTTATGCTAGATGTGACATTAAGTCTGTGAACCTACTGAGAATTAAGAAACTGTGAGGGGCAATTTTGGAAGGAAGGAAGGGACGGAGAGAGAGGAGGGAGGGAAGGAAGGAAGGAAAGAAGAAAGGGGAAAAGGAGAGAAGGAAAAGAAAGAAAGAAAAAAGGAAGGAAGGAAGGAATCATACTTCTCCAATCCTAACTAAATCCAGCTGAACATATGAACAAAATAGCTATGACATACAAAAATAGATGATTATTGTCAAAAGTAAGGAAGCCACTCAGTTGGATTTCACATTTGAAGCTATGTCATTAAAAGAAATAGACTTTGACTACTGATCTGTCTAATAATCCTTAGCAAGTCTCTTTACTAACGATCTATAAACATCGCTCTTCCCAGGGGTTACTCTGAGTAATTTGCTATTGACTTATTTCTGCCCTTTTGCCATTGCTCTTGCATTTTGTGTTTCTGGAGGAAGAAAACAAGATCTAGCTGAAAGGCAATGGCCTGAGGCATATTGCTGAGTAAGGAGAGAAGGAACATGTCCTAGAACTGGTTAGAAAGGGCCCACTGTGTGATGAAAGAAAAGTGAGCATGGACCTCGCCCTCAGAAGTTGTGGGTTAAAACCCACTTGGCCAAGGAATCATTATTCTTCTTTCAGTTCTCTTCCCGGGACAAAATGCCCATAGTAATTGTTCAATAAACATTACTTTTGGAGAGAACAAAAAACAATTGCTGCTAACTTACTCATCCTCACTCCATAGTTTTGTCTTTTCCAGAATGGTGTACAGTTGGAATCATACAGTACTTATTATTGATTCATTTTTGTCTCCCTGATTTCAATTAAAAACTAGATCGATGTGCAATTGACATTCAGGCATCTTTCATGGATGGCAGATGTGTAAATTCCCTCAACTCACTGGACTAAGTGATTGCTAGCACCCTTTTTTCAATATGTTTTCAGTATTCTATAATTCTAATGGAAATTTTCTTAGGGATATTTTAACTGCTAGTGAGCACTGGCTAGAGAATAATAAAGTCTTAAAAATAATACCTTCTAGTTGTTGAATATATTCCATGACATGGGAACTATGCAGCTTACTTTATATTTATCATCTGAATTATTTAGAACAGTCCTGCAAATAATTATCATTTTACAAATGATGAAACTATGGTTCATTGATGGTGACGGTGTCATTAAGATCACTTTATAGTTGTAGATACAAGGTAAAGATTTAGGAATGTCTGATTCTGAGTCCCTGCTCTTTTTCATACTCGAAGCTTTGTCTTTCTTCTCGTCCGGAATTAGAGCTTTCTTTTGTTGCCTCAAATGGTTTAAAAGGTCTGGCACCTCCCCAGGATTAGGTTTTCTGTGGGTTAATTATCAATATAATCTTGAAAATGAAGGTCTCCAGTTGTCCTTCAGGGGCCATTGAGAAAATATTCCGACATGTTCTGTTCCTTAATGGCTCTCCTGCTATAACTAATGTATATGACATGGCCTAGATCAGGCCTCATTAAAGAAGATGGAGTTCCCAGCTCCTCACTCATATAACCAACTGTGGATCCATGACACTGTGATTAACTGCAGGCTCCTGCCTGAGAGTTGCCTGCTCTGTGTAGCGACCTCCATGCTGCTCTGGGGTTGATGAAAGGGTAGGACCTACAGTTTACGTGTGAAATAACGAAGGACAAAAGCTAGGGCTGTGGCTTCAAGAAAACATTACCCATTGGGCAAATGCCAATGAGGAAATCAAGGTAGTTTAAAAAAACATGGGTTTAAAGTTTAACCTCACCTAGTTTACTGCTACATTCAGGCATGGCAGGGTGTGTTTTCAAGTCTGATTTGTTGGGGGAGCCTAGAGTCTGTTTTGGGGAAGCGTAGGAAGCTTTCTGGGACTAAGGAAGTGAGCATTCAAGTGCTCAAGATTGTTTCAAGGATAGTACATTCTTTTGAAGAGTATGTATGATTAGGAGGTACTCCCTTGTCTGTTTCTTAAAATTGTCCACTTCTTAGTCCCTTGGGAACTGTACTTGAATTCCAGGTAGGGTTGTGATGAAAAAGTCAGTAGAAGGGGAAGGTCTAGAAAACCATGAGTGCATCCTAGCAGCTTCTGCAGCAATTCGGTGATAAGAGCCTTGGCCAGACACAAGAGCCCTCCCTTTGGGGATCAGGGGCATGGACATCGATGGTTATGCCAACAGTAGCCCTTATGTTGGTCACCAGCACTGTGGCAACTTCAGTGGGATATGCCATTTCCCTTTTCTGTTTGTGCTCAGAAGACAAAGGCAGATGGCGTGCACTGTCAAAACGACTAGCCTCAAGAGAGCATGGAGCTACTCTCTTGGACTCCTTTAGGTGAGGTAGACTGAACTGGCCTTAACAGGAGAGACACATGTGGTGGGAAATAAGATAGAACTTCAGAGAGTACGGGTGGGACTACAGGTGGGTGACAGGGGACGCTCATGTATTACCTGGGAATTGGGAGGGGTACGCTCACTGAGTCAGTGGGTGTGTGTGAGGGCGTTTAGTTAGTGAGATTCCAACGCCTTATCCTGTCAACCCCTGAGGGATTGAGAATACGGAGCTGAGCCAGCAGAGTGTAAAATCAAAGGATTTGGCACCAAAAGGTTAATACACAAAGAGAAAGAGAAGATTATTTGAAATTGTCATTTGAACAGACAGGAAAAAAAAAAAAATGAATATTTAAGAGAATTAAGATCCTGTAGAGACACAGAGAATTATTAAGTGAAATCACAGACTCTTTTAAGTGGATAATGCCAGGGATAATTTTACATTAAAAGAAGAAGGATTATCACCAAAAGAAGAAATTTTCATTTTAAGAATTCTAACAGGGCTTCCCTGGTGGCGCAGTGGTTGAGAGTCCGCCTGCCGATGCAGGGGACGCGGGTTCGTGCCCCGGTCCGGGAGGATCCCACGTGCCGCAGAGCGGCTGGGCCCGTAAGCCATGACCGCTGAGCCTGCGCGTCCAGAGCCTGTGCTCTGCAACGGGAGAGGCCACAGCAGTGAGAGGCCTGCGTACCGCAAAAAAAAAAAAAAAAAAAAAAAAAAAAAGAATTCTAACAATTCCAGTGAAACAGCCTACACAACTATAGAAGGGCAATTATTAAATAAGCTATACTAAACCACACTGAGAATCCTTTATTTTGCACAGTGAGTCAATCATTAAAAGTTGCTTTGGGTCAGCTGAATTCAGGGCTTGGTTATTCACCCCAACCTATCTACATTCTTAGGTGAGTGCTGAGAACTATGGGTGTTCAGCCTGCCAAGTTCAGGAAAAGCTCAGGAGGAGGTGACCATTGTGCTACCATAGAATAGATATGAGAGGTTACCAAAGGCTAAGGCAGGAACTAAAAGATACAGTTTATAACTAGATCTAATTTCTCCATTAGCTCTTCTGCCTTTGAGCTTCCTTAATTTATCTGGGGATATTACATGATCCATGGCTGTTGGACCTGGTTTCATCAAACCAGATCCACGCATGGGAAGAGGCTACTTCATTTATCAGCTTGTGTTAAGGATACTTTGAAACTGTACCAATGCTTTTCTAACGCACACATGGCTAGTTAATATTATATATTCTACAAGAGTTATTAAGGGCCTACTCTGTGTACAAGGCTCATCCTTTCACTCAACAATCTACAATTTAGTGATGGGGATGACAGATGGATAGGAAACTGCAATTCAGCTTAAGCAGAATTTTTGTAAAAAGCATTGCCAGTTATGATGAAAACACTGAAAGACAATGAGTCCAATTTGGACATCCAGTTAAGAGTTCCTCAAAGAGGTTTCACATCAACTGTATGATGGAAGACATCAACATTGACAGCTGAGAAACAGAGCAGAATGTTGGAAGTGCTTAACTGGAAGTACTGATGGGAAGTATTATTCTCCACTTTGCAAAACTGGAAACATTCCCTGACAAAGTTACCTTCAGCACATCCTCAGCCTGCTCAAATTCAGAGCCCCCTCCAGTCAGGTCAAAGGGAAGACAGGAGGGAAGGAGTAGATAAACACCCACAATCAGAAAAAAAACAAGCCCTTTACTTCTGGGGGGGGGGTACATTTATTTAGAGCTGAAAGTGGAAAACCAGGGATCATAGCTTTACTAATAAGCCTAGTATAGGCTGCTGACTTGTCTCACTTTGTTTTAAGCCAAAACCATAAAAATTCTATCCAGTGTAAACAGAAATTGAAGTAAGCTTGATTGTGAAAGGATTTTTTTAATGGGTTTTTTTCAACTCCATTTATTTAAATGAAACTCGAGAATCTTTTCTGAAGAATCAGCTGTGCTGGCTCTAAAAAGCAGAGGCCACAAGCTCAGTGGCACGAGCTCTGACTTTCAGGGCATTTCCAAGTGACCCTTCTTGTCTACTATGTTGACAGTCCGGATATGTTCTCAAAATAAGAGAAGCAAAGAATTGCACTGCAATTCTCAAAGGGCTAAAAGAGATTCCATTTTAAAAATAACATTTGTGTTAAATGCTTCCTATGTGTGCTTCATGCATTTTTGTTTAATGGCCATTTGCTGTCCACTTGATTACAGAAGTGTGGTTGCATGTGAACAGGAAAGGAAACCTTATTTGTGCCACAAGACGTTCAGTCAGTATCCACTTTGCTGTGTCAGAGCAACACTTGCAATCCCCCTAAATATGAAGCACCAAGTAATTTGGGTGTTTATCCTCACATTCGGAGGAAGACTGAACATGCGTGATTGGTCTAGAACTGCAACAACTGAAATCTGTGCTACGAAATGAACTTACCAATAATAAGTGAGTTTAATAAAATAGTTATTCTGAAGCACTCGGGGGTTCTTGGAATATTGCTGATAAATGCAACAGCAAGAATTTTTTTTAATTTTTATTGGATTATAGTTGCTTTACAGTGTCGTGTTAGTTTCTGCTGTACAGGAAAGTGAATCCTCTATATGTATACATGCATCCCCTCTTTTTTGAATTTCCTTCTCCTTTAGGTCACCACAGAGCACTGAGTGCTATGTAGTACGTTCTCAGTAGTTATCTGTTTTATACATAGTAGTGTATATATGTCAATGCCAATCTCCCAATTCATTCCTCCCCTCCTTCCCCACCTGGTATCCGTATGTCCATTCTCTACGTCTGTGTCTTTATTTCTGCTTTGCAAATAAGTTCATCTGTATCATTTTTTTTCCAGATTCCACATGTAAGTGATATTATACGATAGAGCAAGAAATTTTGAAATGTTGCCCAAGGCATGGGACTACACTAATTCTTCAAGAACCTCAATATCCATAAACATTAAAGATCCCATTAAACAACCTGGACCCCTTAGAATAGACTTGATCTTCCTAAGGCTGGATTTCAGTGCACACTTCTCTACTTATTAGCCTGGACACTTTGGACTATTTATTAACCTGTACAAGTATCAATTTCTTAAATTGTAAAAGACACAATATGCATTGGAGGATTCTTATGAGGACTACAAATAATATGAGTTGCTACCATGTTCCTGACCCTGCCAACGTGTGTCAATATCACATTTCCCTTATTACCCAAATTATATAGCTCAGTCTTGCCAAATTAGCAGAAACTCTAGTATTTTTGCCAGGGCTAACTGCTGTCAGTATTCTTAAGGTTACTTATATTTGCTTCTACTTGTCTACACATCAGAAATACTTGTTGCTTCTGTGTTGCCACCTGCCAAAAAGGCAGAAACTCTGAGGTAATCCTTAAGAATGGACTCAGTAACCAGATTGTCTGATACCAGAAGGTCCCATCATTTAGTCTCAAGTGAAACTCAGCTTCTGCCTGACTAAGAGTGGTGGGACGCCAGTGCCAGGGATCCCTGGCTGAAGCCCAGGTGGTTTGCAGCTACACAGTCTCTACTGAGCTGTTCACTTTCACCTGGTAAAACTCAGGTTATTTACTCAGGGTCTGTCAATTCTCCACATTCTACCACAACTAAACTGCCAAGGCCTGATCTTAGAATATGTTTTATAATAGCAGCATTTCTCCCTGGAGAACCACTAATACGCTTTCTGTGTGTATGGGTTTGCCTAGTCTCAATATTTCATATTAGTAACACCGCACAGTATGTGGTCCTTTGCAAACTAGCTTCTCTTTTGATTAAAATATAATTGTCATATTACATTATATTAGTTCCAAGTGTATGATATGATGATTCAATATTTGTATACATTGTGAAATGTTCTCCACTATAAGTCTAGTTACATCGGTCACCATACAAACTTACAATTCTTTTCTTGTGATGAGAACTTTTAAAATTTACTTTGTTAGTAACTTTCAAATTTTCAATAAAATATTACAGACTGTAGTCACCATACTGTGCATTACATCCTCATGAATTATCTATTTTATAACTGGAAGTTCGTACCTCTTGATCCCTTCACCAGTTTCACTCACCTCCCCAAACCCCCTCCCCTCTGGCAACCATCAATCTGTTCTCTGTGTCTATGAGTTTTATTTTGTTTGTTTGCTTTGTGTTTTAGATTCCACATATAAGTGAAATCATATGGTATTTGTCTTTCTCTGTCTGACTTATTTCACTAAGCATAATACTCTCAAGGTACATCCATGTCACAAATGGCAAGATTTCATTCCTTTTTATGGCTCAGTAGTATTCCCTTGTGTGTGTGTGTATAAATATATATATATATGTACATATATACGTATATCCATTCATCCATTGGTGGACGTGACTAGCTTCTTTTAGTAATTTGGCTAAATGTTTTCAAGGATCATCCATATTGTAGCATCAGCTACCTAATTCCTCCAGTTGGCCTTATATTTAATATGATAGTCTAGCCATAAGGCCTAACACTGTCCAGACACACGCTTACTAAAGTGTATCTTTATCGTCTCTGTATGGTCAGAGAGGCCATATGAATAATATGGTAAAGTCTTAACTGAAGTTTAGGGATTATACATTTGGAAATTTGGGTTCTAACCTTTGATCTGCCTTTAACAGACAGTGCATCCCAGGTTATTCCATTTTCCTTCTCTGGACCTCAATTTTCTAATCTACGAAGGAGAGCTGATTAAATTTTTATATATTTAAAATTTGTATTTAATAATTATTTATAACTTTTAATGACGATTTCTGATATTCTCATTTTTCACCAGAAGAGGCCACTATTATCCAACTTAATGGATTTATTGTCACACTGAATAATTCTATTTGGTTGAGAAAATTGACAGGCACTTCAAAAGGCAATAATCACAAATGTCTTTCTTATCTCTCTACCCTCCTTTCAAAAAGCGGCCACCTTGCTAACACAGATATATGGGATCTAAAAAAAAAGGCTCTGCAGAACCTAGGGGCAGGACAGGAATAAAGACGCAGATGTAGAGAATGGACCTGAGGACACGGGGAGGGGGAAGGGTCAGCTGCGACGAAGTGAGAGCGTGGCATGGACATGTATACGCTACCAAGTGTAAAATAGCTAGCTAGTGGGAAGCAGCCACTTAGCACAGGGAGGTCAGCTCAGTGCTTTGTGACCACCTAGAGGGGTGGGATACGGAGGGTGGGGGGAGACGCAAGAGGGAGGGGATATGGGGATATATGTATAGGTATAGCTGATTCACTTTGTTATAAAGCAGAAGCTAACACACCATCGTAAAGCAATTATACTCCAATAAAGATGTTTAAAAAAAAAAAAAGGTGGCCACACCTCTTCCATCCGAGCTTAGTGTTTGTAGAGTGCTCTTCCTTCTGATTCCTTGGAAGAAACCAAGATTTTAGAAATGGACATAGATTTAAGTCTTGGTTCTAGCACAGAGACAAACTGTTTAACCCTGGGAAATAAATTTGTTCACTTCCACAAAAAGAAAGTGACAGTACCTAGCTTGTTTGCTTGCTGTGGCCTCTCCCGTTGCGGAGCACAGGCTCCGGACGCGCAGGCTCAGCGGCCATGGCTCACGGGCCCAGCCGCCCCGCGGCACGTGGGATCTTCCCGGACCGGGGCACGAACCCGTGTCCCCTGCATCGGCAGGCGGACTCTCAACCACTGCGCCACCAGGGAAGCCCAGCCCTGCTTTTTTTTAAGATTACATGAGCGATTGCCATTAGAATACTTAAAATAGCACCTGTAACATAGAAGAAGCACACCTCTTAGCGTGCTTAGTTGCTATACCTCTAGAATCTCTGATGCACTGTTGCTCATACCTGTTTTTTGTTTTGTTTTGTTTTGGTTTTGGTTTTGTTTTTGTCACCAACTATGCTTTAAAGAATCCTAAAATGGTTTATGCACATTTACCTAAAAATGGATGGAAGGCTAAATTCAAGGCTGTTTACAAGGTTAATATAGAGACATATGAATAGTAACTGGAAAGGAGAGATTATGGATTTATCCATTTTCTTCTCTTTAAATTATAATTGTAATTAAATTCTTACCTTTATATTTTAAAAACAACAAACATATACTAACTTTTAATTATAAAATATTAAATTAACAACTCATCTTTCCTTAGATATCTCTTCTATTTCTATAATCATTTAGCAAATGGGTGATGTGAAACTGAAAACTAAAATACTCAAAGCGATGGTCATTTTGTTGCCAATCAACTTGGACTCAGGCCATCCTTTTGAGTTGGGGCTATTGAGTTTTGTCTTCTTTTATACCACAAGAAAATGTTAATAGAATATGACTAAAATGGACAGAGAGTTATTCAGTGCACGAGACGTTAAGATGGAGAAAACCCTTGAAGAGAATGACCAGGAACATATTCTTCATTTCTGATCATTGTATTTCGTAGAACACAGCATGATTAAACTTTTATAAACTTCAAACACAAAATTTAAGATTTTGATTGTGTTTGGGAAGGGACGCGTAAGCGGATGAACTAGGAAAGGCAGATAAAGGAAGGTGAAAATTCTTGATGCTATTGTAATTCATAATTTAAAACGGTATGTTCATAGTTAAATGGTGAGTTCCTTTAACTATTTTAAATAAAAAATAAATGCATAAATGTATATAAATTTATATATTTGTGTTTATTCTCATGCATATATCAATTCTTATATAATTATAATTTTATTAATTTTAACAAAGTACCTGAAAAACTCATATCTGGAACATGAACAATATTTATCAACATCAAAGGTAAACTACATGAGACCAATTACTGTATTTTCCAATCTCTGAGTGATTTTTTTCGAGAGTTTTCAGCATATATCTTCATTTCATATACTGTTGCCATTTAATTGTATTTTTTCTTGACTCTATTCCCCATACTATACATTTCATACCCATGACGCATTTATCTTGCCACTAGAAGTTTATACCTCTTAGTCTCCCTCACCTATTTCTCTCCTCCCCCTACTCCCTTCCTTACTGACAAACACCTGTTTGTTCTCTGTATCTATAACTCTGTTTATATTTGTTTTATTAACAGAGATCCCATATATTATAAAATTCCTCTGAATTGAGTTAAAGAATTATTATTATTATTGTCATTATCAATAGTGCACAGTTAAAATGACATATATTTCAAAACTTGGTAATTATGAAAGTAAAGTGGAAATATATCATTAGTGAAATAAAACCTTACTGAAAATTTTATTTAATATAAAGAGGCATATAGCAAAAACGAATCATCTGACAACTATCATATTATCTTTTCTGGAGGTAGAAAAAGTGATCATATTTAAAAGTAAATAAGATGAAGATTAATTATGATAGGAATAACAGTTTTATGGTATGAGTTGACAAATTGTTTATGACTACTTTGTTGAATAATACACAGTGAATGTGAAAATAATAACATATAAAATTTACCCTTCGGTATTATCTGATATAATATACAAATTTGGTAGTCCCAGGGAACATTCTGGTTACATTTTAGAAATCCTCATGATTAAAATATTCCTGCTTTGCCAGCTCATAGGAATAATCTTTTCAAATAATGACTGGTCCAAGGGCTGAATCTTAAGAATAGCTGGACAACCCAATCAAGAAATGGGCAAAAACTTAAATAGACATTTCTCCAAAGAAGACATACAGATGGCTAACACGCACATGAAAAGATGCTCAACATCGCTAATTATTAGAGAAATGCAAATCAAAACTACAGTGAGGTACCACCTCACACTGGTCAGAATGACCATCATTAAAAAATATCTACAAATAAAAAATGTTGGAGAGGGTGTGGAGAAAAAGGAACCCTCCTACACTGTTTGTGGGAATGTAAATTGGTGCAGCCAGTATGGAAAACAGTATGGAGATTCCTCAAAAAGTGAAACATAGAGTTGCCATATGATCCAGCAATCCTACTCCTGGACATATAGCCAGACAAAACTATAATTCAGAATGAAACATGCACCCCTATGTTCACAGCAGCACTATCCACAATAGCCAAGACATGGAAACAACCTAAATGTCCATCAACAGATGAATGGATAAAGAAGATATGGTATATATATACAATGGAATACTACTCAGCCATAAAAAATGAATGAAATCATACCATTTGCAGCAACCATGGATAGACCTAGAGATGATCACACTAAGTGAAGTAGGCTAGATAAGGACAAATAACATATGATATCACTTATATCACTTATGTGGAATCTCAAATATGACACAAATGAACATAACTACAAAACAGGAACAGACTCACAGACATAGAGAACAGACTTATGGTTGCCAAGGGGATTAGTAGATGCAAATTAGTATATATATGATGAATAAACAACAAGGTCCTACTGTATAGCACAGGGAACTATATACAATATCCTGTGATAAACCATATGAAGAAGAATGTATGTTATATTTATAATTGAATAACGTTGCTGCATAGAAGAAATTAACAACATTGTAAATCAACTATACTTCGATAAAATACATTTAAAAAAAAGAGTAGCTGGAAAGAACTTCTTAGGTGTAAATTAATGAAAAAAATACTGTTTTAATGTTAAATATTTCTTAAAAGGTTTCTTTTTGTTTTCAGGAGTCTCTCCCTGAAAAAGAATATTTTCTTTGAAAAAACAAGCTCAAAAGTTGGGGTAGAAGAAAAACATTCATGAACTTTATTAGTATTTCTACACCAGGCTACCATATATCTGAATTCAGATATGTGAAGATACATTTCTACTACTGAGTTTTATATCCCCCTTTCCATTCCACGGCCAAATATAGAGGTTTATAAGACCTCTCACATCCTAGGCAAATCACCATATTAAAACTTAGAGTAGATAAGGCATATGGATTTCTTTTATAACAAAGAGAAAGGACCATTTATGAATTCAAGATATTTACAGGCAAATCTATTGTAAGCGATTTTACCAATGAAAAAGAGCTGGAAAATGATCTCCTCTGGACCAGTGTTCTCAAATGAAGACCCTTCCTTTAACACACTCTGATCACACGTGAATATTTAAGACAAGTACAAAACAGAACAATAATGTAATATTTGCAAGGGAGATAACAACAGTGGATTGAATGTTTTAAATTCATTCTGTAGCTATGAAATTAGAACTTAGATTTCTAGATCAGGATGGCATTAAACACTGTCCAAATTTGATCTGTAATAGTTGCCTCCTTTGAATATGTCACTCTTTATACCAATGGGCACTTTTCTTCATGTGACGCAGGAAGGATAATATGCTGATGAGGCAGAGAGGTCTGAAAACTATGTTCCTATGATACTCTCCCCACATCCTGGAAACCAATGCTCTGCCAATCTTAATACTGGACTATAGATCTGAAAAGCTCCTTGACCTCCTAAATCCACAGTATAATGCAGACAGACATGCAAGCAGATGGTAACTACCCACTGTTGTCTGTGGCTGTGTGTGCTACAAAGTGTGGCATTACAAGTCTCAAAGGAAGCACAGAGCAAACATCTCCTTGGTATTTCTGGAGTACTGGGGGAGTCTGCATTATCACAAACTCCATTTGCTTTGATTATCTAACTATTTATTTCTCAGGAGAGTATAAAAATCCAAAATCAGGAAATCTTGCTACAATGCTTTCTTTGATAAAGTAGTATCTCAATATAACAGTATAATAACACATAATTATAACATAATAATATAACAGCATATTTCTTTGCTACCTATGGCTCCATATTATTCATGGAGCTTTAAGCTGTGCACAAATTGAATATTCCAATGGGTGGCTCTCTTGAGGCCCACAGAGTGAATGGTTTTAAGTTTGACTCACGCTGAAAAAGCACACTTAGTCCAACAGATGGCACTGTGCTATAAATCTGTAAAGTTATAACATTGAAATTTTTAAAAAAATACATAATCACTGTCTTTTTTTTTTCCCCCTCAAGCAGACTTTCTGAAGCATTAATCAATTCAGAGAAGCTAATAAAATGCCTGGGACATGAATCCCAATGTTATTTAAATTATGGCTCTTTATCAGTAAACAGAAGAAATTTATGGGGCCACTATTGGAGCATACTAAAAGACAAGCTGATCAAAATAGATTTGACCCTTGATGAATTTTAGGGATATTTTTGATGCAAAGAATAAAGTTTGGATGCGTTATTGTTTGTAGAATGAATTCCATTATTATTTTTCTTTCAGAGGAGTCAACTTTGACAATCCCCACGTTGAAATCAAGTCGTCTATGCAGGAACTTCTTTTGTAAAATTTTAAAATCCTGCCAGCCCTTGTCTGAGACACTGGTCTCTTTGTCAGAAGAATGTTTGCCTGCCACAATGAACTAACATTTATTTTTGTTCTAAATTAGAAAAACAATAGGACTGAATTAGCTTGACATGACATTTAGCTGAACACCACCAGGGATGTTTTCATTGGTGAGGATAAAGAAATAGAAGGAGAGACGGTTCCCAAAAATGACGTGTGTGCTGCAATCAGCAAGGGACTGATTGAGGGGAGGCTGGTTGGAGACCAGGGGAATGTTTGGATAACAAGAGTCTGAGAACATGTATAAAATATTTTTACAGAGCATTCACAGGCACTGTTTCATTTGGTTCTCAGCAATATTTTAAGGATGAAATTAGCAACTAAAGGAGAGTGAAGTATTGTCATATTCTGATGAGGAAACTGAGTAATGGAAGTTGGCCTTGCCTTAATTCATGGCCCCATGTACTTGAGACAAGGAAAAATACCATTTTGTTCTTTCATTCTGATGACCTGTCAGTGATAAAAAAAAAAAAAAAAAGAAAAAGAGAGAGAGCGAGAGAGAGAGAGAGAAAAGCTTTACTTTAAGAAGTCTGCTTCTATTCGGATTCAGTTTTTTGGACTGTGGGATGACATAGGGTTAGAAGTTATATTCTTGTAAATGAAGACTGTCTTACCCATCACCTTCTACGCCTTAGAAGACAATGTGATATGGTAGGAAAGACACAAAGCCGGGAGTTAGGAAACCTGGATCCTGCCACTTCATCTCTCCGGGCCTGTATTTTCTCATTTATACAATAATAGGGTAGAAACGGTTATTTCTAGAGTCCCTATTAACACGAAAACTCTATTATTATTTCGTTTTTCTAAAGCTGAGCATAACAAATGATGCAAAATTTAATGATTTCATTACCACAAATGGTAAATTATATTTTAGAATAAAAGGTTGAATTACTCATTGGTAAGTGTATGAACATAGTAGTGAATTTCCAGGTTTTCCTGACATAATTAATAGTTTTGGAAATCAATTCAATAGAAGGAATAATTCAACTTCATTCTAAGAGAGCTTGGCTTTGTTCCCTTTCTCCCTCCTTCCCTCCCTTCCTTCTTTCATTCTTCCCACATATATTTATTGAGCAATTACTGTCTGTTAGGTACTACACGGGGCACTGGCGATAAAGCAGTTGTAAATCAAATTCTGACGCTGCTTTTTAGAGCTTACAGTTTAGGAGACAATCAAGTTCACCAACAATTAGAACATAGAAAAATAGTGCTAAGGAGGATGGAAATACAGACCAACACATGGGGCTGCATCCACCCAGGTCAAAAGCAGAGCCCTCCTCTCTGTGCTCATCAATTTAATTCTTTGCATCTGACCTTTCCCAGGTTTGACAATGGCACCTCCATGGTCTCAAAGACTCTTGTGCCCAGGGGAAAATCTCTAGATACTATCTGCATTAGTTTCCTAGAATTCCATAACAAAATACCACAAACTGGATGGCTTAAACAAGAGAAATTTATTCTTTTACAGTCACGGAGGCTAAATGTTTAAAATTGAGGTTTTGGCAAAGGTCATGCTGCCTCCAAAGCCTCTAGGGAAGGGCCCTTCTTTGCCTCCCCGAGCTTCCAGTGGTTACCGGCAATCATTGGAGTTCTTGGCTTGTGGGAACACAGCTCCAACCTCTGCCTCTGTCTTCATGTGATCTTCCCCATGTGTCTTCAAATCTCTGTTTTTAGAAGAGCACCAATCATTGAATTCAGGGCTCACCATAGGACCTCATCTTAAATTGATTACATCAGCAAATGTCCTATTTCCAAATAGGTCACGTTCACATTTTCCAGGTGCACATAAATTTTTGGAGGACTCTGTTCAACCCCGCCTAAGGGAAAAGGAGATACAAAGGAAGGAAGGAAGCAGCAGTAGAGGCCTTAAAGACATATATATTTTTAATGATTATGCATATTATAGGTGTTTATTAAGAGAAAATGGAACAGGGTTTAATAAAACATATGCTTATGCATTTATAATGAATGGTGTTTCCATTTAAACGCTTATAGTACATCGTCAGTTCACAGCTAGGGGGATTCTGTGCTGATCACAGGCATCTGTAATCCTGGACCAGGCCGGAATCTCACGAGGGTCAGTAGCTCCATCTTCATTGCCCTACAAGGCCGAGTAGAGTGTCCTTTTCATTCCCCTGCTGTCCTTCAGAGAAAACACTAACGAGGTGGTTAAAAGAGAAGGGCCACAGCGCAGTGGTTGAGAGTCTGCCTGCCGATGCAGGGGACACGGGTTCGTGCCCCGGTCCGGGAGGATCCCATATGCCGCGGAGCGGCTGGGCCCGTGAGCCATGGCGGCTGAGCCTGCGCGTCCGGAGCCTGTGCTCCGCCACGGGAGAGGCCACAGCAGTGCGAGGCCCGCTTACTGAAAAAAAAAAAAAAAGAGAGAGAGAGAGAAGGGCCACAGGAAAATGCAAAATGCAAAGTCTGGACAGTCATAGAGCAGAATAATTAGCCTCCAAATTGTTGAGAATGTGAAGAATTCTTGACAACATAATGATTCCACCAAATATCCTTCCAATTTTCTTCAATTCAAAATCAACCTCAAATTTACCTGTATTACTATTAGAGGTGCCATATTTAATATGAGGGACTTAAGGACAACATAAAATGCTTTTACGATGGATGTGTTGCTAAGCCCTCAAGTCACACATCAAACTTCTTAAGATGCAGTTTATGTTCTTTTCAGTTTTTTTCAGTTCTTGGAGAATTTCATTAAGGGAGAATTTGCTTCTGTAAATTGCAAATAAACTAATGCTCTGAAATTTTAGGCTTTTACCCTTCGTGGGTCAGACCCCAGTTGAAGACAAAGTATGGTCTTCATTCCATGGTTTCCTTCCTTTCCTTTTTCTTTTCTTGTTTCTTTTTGCCTTCAGGGGCTAGAAATGGTTATATATTGAAAGCTGAAAGTTCCTCAGTGTGTCAACCTGTCCTAAAAGACTATACAGACAGAATTCAAGCTTTGCATCCAAAAAGAAAAAAAAAGAGCAAATGCTAACTATGTAAGGTGCTTGATTGTGGTGGTCATTTTCCAGTGTATAGATGCTTAAAAGCATTGAGTTATAAACCTTAAAAGATACAACTTTTATTCACCAATTATACCTCAACAAAGCTAAAAGAAAAAAGATAAAAGCACATTCCATAAGCTCAAAAGGAGTTACTAGAATCACGTGTTTAGCTCCCCAGGCAACCTAAGGGAGGAGGGGGGAGAAGGAGGTTAAAAATAAATAAGCAGGCCTGTCCAAGATCCCTCAGAGTTTGGGGCATACTTGAGAGCGCGACAGGAGCTTCTTACCAGCACACGTGGAACTGGACCTTTGGGTGAATTTTATAAACTTCTCCGTTTGCCAATTCAAAAAGGTGCCTTCCGGGTACAGAAGCTCCACATCCTGTGCCCCTTCCTCTTGTTTACACAGGCTGAGCAGAGCTGCATTCCATCCTTCACCCCCTTAGCTGGGCAGCCTCTGCAGCTGTAAGTCACACACCCATAGGGGGCAGACCTGGGCCCGAGTTCTAGGACAGACTTCCGTCAGGCACCCTTTACTTTCCTTAGCTTTGATTACTAATCCTTATCTGCTGTGATGCCCATATCCTTGGTAGAGGAAAGACATTTTAGAAATTGGAGAAATGACAGTTTTATATTTATCAAGAATCAGAGGGGCATGGACTTCCCTGGTGGCACAGTGGTTAAGAATCCGCCTGCCAATGCAGGGGACACGGGTTCGAGCCCTGATCCGGGAAGATCCCACATGCCGCGGAGCAACTAAGCCCGTGCACCACAACTACTGAGCCTGCGCTCTAGAGCCCAGGCCACCAGAGCCCATGCTCTGCAACAAGAGAAGCCACCGCAATGAGAAGCCTGCACACCACAACTAGAGAAAGCCCATGTGCAGCAACGAAGACCTAACGCAGCCAAAAATATATAAATAAATTTTTTTTTTTTTGAAAAGAAAGAATCAGAGGGCACATGGTTATCTAGCAAGTGTCAAGTATCTAGAAGGTTCTGGGCACAGGGAGCCAGTGAACCCAGTGGTTATTAGCAGGACTGGCTGCATCTGGATTCTGACTGGCTCCACCCATTCTAGCTACAAGACTTCAGACAAGTTATGTGATAAGTTATTATTCCTCTTCAGAAAAGCTGATTTTAGTACCTAAAACATGATTATATGGATTAAAAGGATTAGTGCATACAAAGATTACTTTTTAAAAAAATGAAAAGTGTTTGGCACATACGAAGTGCTAAAAGTAAATATTTAATGAGCTAAATGTAGAAGCAATAATACTTAGACACTGACCATGAAGAACTTATCATCTCATGAATTTTCCTTTAAATGTTTTGGAAACAATTATTGAATAATCTTCAAGGATTAGTAACCGATTTTACTAATAATATAGAGAAAACCAATAAGGCAATGTTTGTCTAATGGCTCTTCCTTCATTCATAAACACACAATTATATGTCTTAAATCTAATTGTGGGTTGAATACATTTGATGCTCAAGGTAAGAAAAGTACTTTAATTCCAATTGGAGTAAACTAATATTTCATCTGCCTCCATTTGTGTGTGTGTGTGTGTGTGTGTGGGCGAGCGTGTGTTGCGTGGGGCGGGAAGACAGAAGGAAGTTTGAAGGTCTTAATTTTTCTTTTAATCCTGCTTAAAGTAAATGAGAGAGGCTTCTAGATTCTTTCTCAGGGAGAAGTAATTTTGACCCTGCTGATAATCTCTGTGTTCAGGTCATTGATTTTACACCTAACAAAATCTTAAGGATTTTTAGGAATTAAATCTGAGATAATATTAGGCAGAAGAGTTTCCATTAAAAAAAATCCAGACCTTTATTTCTTGAAGTTTTTTATTTGTTTGGTTGGTTTTTGGTTTTTGAAGTAAATACCGTGGTCATATCTATGGCTATCAATGTTCTCCACCTGAAAGATTCACCTGTAAACTAGCATAATTCTTGCACAGGTTGCCCTTGAATGTCTGCATAGCTGCTGAGTATTCCGCAGGAGGGAGGCTCATTGCTGAGTCTCTGAACTGACCATTATTATTCTGGAAAACTTTTCAAGGCCCTGGGTCTGGCCTTCATGCTTGTGGGCTCATAGAAACCTGACTGCTCGCTACACCCAGCTCAGATCTATCCGTATGACAGCTTCACATAGACTGACCTAAGGATGCTGACCCTTGGACCAGAAAGCAAATTTCTTATTTCTTTACTTTCTTCATTTGCACTAAAAAAAGAGGCCAACATCCTTGTGACCTGAGCTGTCCTTAACTATTGGCAAATTGTTCTGGAACACTAAATAATCAGAAGGTGACTTTGTGATTTTGAAATGAGAAAAATCTCTTTCCTTGCAGGGCAGATTCCAAGAAGTGGATTTACCATGTCAAATGGAATTAACCTGACTAAAAGCACTGTATGAAAGGACTCATTTTTTCTCTCCTCCTCTGCTAGCATTGAACATTGTAATTTGATTAGCTTTGTAGTTTGAAAACCACAATGATACATCAGTATACACCCTATCAGAATGGCCGAAATAAAAATGTGACAGCACCAAATACTTCTGAGAAACTGAACTCTCATACATTACTGGTGGGAATACAAGGTGTTATAATCAATCTGGAAAACTGTTTGGCAGCTTTTTATAAAACTAAACATATAGTTACCATATAACCCAGCCTATGGTATATCTTGGGTGTTTATGCCAGAGAAATATCAAACAGCTACTGAAATTATACAATAGAGGTAAATGTATTAAGTTGCAGCAATGTTGCCAATAATTATTAACTGAAAATTCTTGATTATAAAACTGAATAATAACATTTTTATAAAGAAAAAGTGTACAAAGTGTATAGAAAATTGTCTAAGAGGATGTATATCGAAATATTGTTACTGGGCAGTCAAATGGTAGGTGTCTTTGGTTATTGTGATTCTAAAATTCCTAATTGTTCTGAATGATCCTAAATTACTTGTATAATGCAAAACAATATTTTTAATATATTCTTAAAAGCACATTTTTGATTGTACATACATTTTTTAAACTTTCCTGTTATTATTTTTAATTGTTATTAACATCAAACACCCAATAAATATCTGCTGTCTTCTTTAAATTAAACATTTTATTTTGAATGGTATAGTCACATGCGATTATAGGAAACAGTACTGGGAGATTTTGTGTATCCTTTTCACAGGTTCTTCTAATATTAACCTCTTGCAAAATTATAGCATAAAATAGCATCACAGCCAGAATACTGGCATTGATATAATCCACAGGTCTTATTCAGATTTCCCAGTTTAATTTCTACTTCTTAGTGTATGTGCATGTGTGTGTGTGTGTTTAGTTTTAGGTAATTTGATGACATGCGTAGATTAGTGCCTCCATCACCACAAGGATCTCTTGTGTTTTCCTTTTATAACCACATCCACATCCGTCCTGCCATCCCCATCCCAGTCTCTAACCTCTGGAAACCAATAATTTATTCTTCTTTTCTATAATTTTGTCATTTCAAGAATGACAAAATAGAATCACACAGTATGTGACCTTTCAGATTGGCTTTTATCACTCAGCATAATTGCTCAGCAACTCATATAAGTTGTTGCATGTACCAACTGTCCATTGTTTTCATTGTTGAGTAGTATTCCATTGTATGGTTGTACCAGTCTGTTTACCCATTCACTCAATAAAGGACAGCTGGTTCATCTCCAGTGTTTGGCTATTATGATGAAGCTATGATGAACATTTGTGTACAGGGTATGGTGTGGCCATATGTTTTTTTCAATGAATAATTATTGGCAACATTGCTGCAACTCAATACATTTACCTCTGTGTAATTTCAGTAGCTGTTTGAAATTGAATATATGCATATATTCTTTATAGAGGAAAAATGGTGGTGTGAAATGAGAAGCAGCTTTGCAATTAGACATAAGCTGATCTTTCATTCAGTTTAGCCATTTACTGATTGTGTAATCCTGAGTAAGCCACCCCAGCATTTGGAGTTTCAATTTTATTATCTGGAAAATGGAATTAATTACAACTTGTACATTTGTTATAAGGCACATAAGCATTTGGTTCATAGTAGGTGCTCAATAAATCATGACTGCTGCTTTTGGAGGCCAGGACAACATCTCTTGGGTATTCATAGAGCTACAATTTTGTGTTTGTGCTGAGAAAGTAGAGCATTTGATTCCCAGAGCAGCGACGCTGGGCCCTTGCTGGGCTGTGAGTCATTCGGGGATTACTAACAAATGAAAGGCCAGCTCCTCTGAAATCTCTGTGTAACTCGATTCATAGTCCACAGAAACCTTTATTCTTACTTTGGCAGTATGATTTCATGATTCCTTCTACTCTCATTCACTACACACACCACATACAGAAATGCACAGGTTTACTTAATTTGTAGGATTATTACTAGGGTTGACCTTCTCCTTACATAAAGTCTGTTCCAGTAAGTTTGATAAGATTTTCTTCAGATTTCTCTGGCGTCTTCCGCCTTGTTATAGGACTTCATTAAGTTTCACGTAGAGTGTTCTAACAGCCCAGTAACCATTTTCTCTACCTCCACATGCTCCTCCTGAGTCTGTCCTTTTCAGGATAGCCAGAGTGAGCTTTCTTAAAATAAGGATTTTCTTATTTTATTATGCAGCTTTTGATATTTGAAGCAATTATCCCAGTGAGTAATGAGATGTCCTGCAGGATTACTGTTTGCAAGAAGAGGCTTGTGAGACTTGAACAAGGATTAAATTGGCTTTGATGCTTACATAGAGTGCTTTTTATTCGCTGTAACCCAGAGTAGGAAGTTCCAAGTCCACTTTATAGGAGGAAGAAAGGATGAAACCACTCAGGACATGAGGGGAGATAACTCTGGCGAGATTATTCTCGTGTGACATCACCTTTTCCAAGTCATCTGTGAGTATTGTGGCTGCAGTGATAATTGGGATAGACCCATTTAGTGAGAAAAATGATAGGAGAAGAGATTAAATATAGACCACTTCCAAGCATGTATAAAAACTGGACACTCAGCATCAACAACAAGAAAGAATTAATATTTTTGAACAACAGGTTGGAGCAGGTTGCCTTCCAAATGCTGTCTCATTTAATCCTCATAGTAATTTTACAAAGCAAGGATTATCTTCCCGACTGTAAAGATGAGAAGTTAAAGGCTTGGAGATGCACCTAACTTGTCCCAGAAATCTCGCTAGCAAATGTTAAACCCAAGTCTTTCCAGCCTCTTGGTAGTAAAATCTCATCTCACAATAGTCTCCATCCAATGTTTATGAATGTAACTTTCCACAATACTTTCAATCCACTAAATATTTAATAGGTGTTTATAGCATATATGACAAATAACACTTCCTCTCTCTCTAAGTTTTAATATTAACTAGTTATTGTCGCTTTCCCTCTTGTATACCTGTTTTCTAAATGCTATGCAATTGTCATCCTCCCGTGAAATGTGGGGAGCAGAAGAAGACATAGGCTCAGAATTACGGAATGTGTGGACAGGGCAGTTGCATGGGGCATTTGAAATCATCTAGTCCAGAGACTCTTAAACTTGCAGCAGACAGTTCACTATTTCCTCCTGGGCACCATAAATAATTAGGTAATTATTCCCACACTAATTACATAATAAAGACTAAGATATAGCACCAAATTAAACAATATATTACTTTAAATTTCTTAAAGACATCAATTTTATATTTTTCATAGTACACAAATAGATGATCTAAGTCATAAGCATAAATTTTAATTAATTAAACCATAGGACTGACCTCACAGTTCTTCTGTTAACGACCATTTGTTATTTGCTGTGTGATCTTTTACTACACGTATTTAATAGCAGACTGTATGTTTAAAGAGTATGGGACAGATACTTGTATGCCTACTTGCTAATAATTTTCTGCATCCCACCTAGTACCCCACACCAAAACAAATAGGAACTGAAAAAAAAAAAAAAACTATGATAAACTTTTAGTACATAGATTGCAGGTCATTAATGTCCCAAGGAAGCATAGTCATTGTTGAGTGGAAGCAAAGTCTACTTTAGACTGATAATCTCATTTTCTTAATTGGGCAAAATGAGGTTTAGAAAAAGGACAGGGCTTCCCTGGTGGCGCAGTGGTTGAGAGTCCGCCTGCCGATGCAGGGGACACGGGTTCGTGCCCCAGTCCGGGAAGATCCCACGTGCCGCGGAGCGGCTGGGCCCGTGAGCCATGGCCGCTGAGCCTGCGCTCCGCAACGGGAGACACCACAACAGCGAGAGGCCCGTGTACCGCAAAAAAAAAAAAAAAATTAGTAGGAGTTAAGAAATAATAAAAAATCAAAGTAGAGATAAATGAAATAGAGACTAAAAACTTGAAATGATCAATAAAACAGAGATGGTTCTTTGAAAAGATAAACAAAATTGAGAAACTTTTAGACAAACTCATCAAGAAAAAAATAAGGAGGAACCAAATAAATAAAAATCAGAAATCTAAAAGGAGAAATTGCAACTGACATAACAGAAATACAGAGACTCATAAGAGACTACTATAAAGAAGTATATGCCAATAAAATGGGCAACCAAAAAGAAATGGAAAAATTAGCAGAAAAGTAAAATCTTGCAATATTGAATCAGGAAGAAAAAGAAATTATGAACAGACCAGTTACTGGTAGTGAAGTTGAATGGGTAATTTTAAAAAATTCCCAACAATAGTACACCCAGGGTGGCAGAGGCACGTGGTTGTCCAGCTACCCTGCCGACCACAGCCCGGCCACCGGCGTCCTCGGTTGCCAGGAGTTTTGGGGTCAAAGTGCAGCTGGTGGCAGTGCCTGACGTCACTGCTGCCCACTGGCCCGGACTACCCCTTCCAGGGCCTTTTTGGGGAATGGGGGGAGGGGAGGCCCACAGAAAGGCCCCAAATGTTGGCCCCAGCCACCTGATTCTTTTCCCTTATGGGTTATTATAAGATACTGAGTATAGTTCCCTGTGCTATACATATTGCTACAGGCCAGGAAAAATTAATTTGGAGGAATTATATAGCTAATTCCTCAGAAAGAGCACAAAGTCCAGAATTAGGAAGTTACCAAACTAAAGAACAGGCTGTTGGGACTTCCCTGGTGGTGCAGTGGTTAAGAATCTGCTTGCCAATGCAGGGGACACGGTTTTGATCCCTGGTTCAGGAAGATCTCACATGCCGCGGAGCAACTAAGCCTGTGAGCCACAACTACTGAGCCTGCTCTCTAGAGCTCGTGAGCCACAGCTACTGAGCTTGTGTGCCACAACTACTGAAGCCCGCGCACCTAGAGCCTGTGCTCTGCAACAAGGGAAGCCACTGCAATAAGAAGCGTGCATACTGCAATGAAGAGTAGCCCCCGCTCGCTGCAGATAGAGAAAGCCCGCACACAGCAATGAAGACCCAGTGCAGCCAAAAATAAATAAATAAAATAAATAAGTTTATAAACAAACAAACAAAAAAAACCCCAACAAACAAAAATCCAGGACCAGAAGTCTTCACAGGTGAATTCTACCAAACATGTAAAGAGGAGTTAAAACCTATTCTTCTCAAACTCTTCCAAAAAATTGCAGAGGAAGGGATGTTTCTGAACCCATTTAATGAGCTGAGCATGACCCTGATACAAAAATCAGACAAAGATACCACAAAAAAGAAAATGATAGGCCAATATCACTGATGAACATAGATGCAAAAATCCTCCACAAATATTAGTAAACTGAATTCAACAATACATTAAAAGGATCATACATCATGATCAAGTGGGATGTATCCTAGGGATGCAAGGATGTTTCAATATCTGCAAATCAATCAATGTGATATACAACACTAACAAGCTGAAGAATAAAAATCATATGATCATCTTAATAGATGAAGAAAAATTTTTGACAAAATTCAACATCCATTTATGATAAAAAACTCTCAACAAGGTGAGTATAAATGGAATATACCTGAACATAATAAAGGTCATATATGACAAGCTCACAGCTGGAATCATACTCAATGGTGAAAAGCATTTCTAAGATCAGGCACAAGACAAGATGCCCACTTCTGCCAGTTTATTCAATATAGTATTCAAAGTTCTAGCCACAGTAATCAGACGAGAAAAAGAAATACAAGAAATCGAAATTGGAAAGGAATAAGTTAAACTATCACTGTTTGTAGATGTCATAATACTATACATAGAAAATTCTAAAGACACAATCAAAAAACTACTAGAACTCATCAATGAATTTGGTGAAGTATTAGGATACAGAATTAATATATAGAAATCTGTTGCATTTCTATACACTCACAATGAACTCTCAGGAAGAGAAATTAAGAAAATGATCCCATTTACAACTGTATCGAAAAGAATAAAATACCTAGGAATAAATCTCACTAAGGAGGTAAAAGACTTGCACTGGGAAAACTGTAAGACACTGATAAAAGAAACTGAAGATAACACAAACAGTAGGAAAGATATACCACACTCATGGATTAGAAGAATTAATACTGTTAAAATGAACATACTACCCAAAAATATCTACAGATTCAATGCAATCCCTATCAAAATATCAAGGCATTTTTCACAGAACTTCTAGAACAAATAATTCTAAGATTTGTATGGAAACAAAAAAGACCCCGAATAGTCATAATAATTTTGAGAGTGAAGAACAAAGGTGGAGGTATCATGCTTTCTGATTTCAAACTATACTTCAAAGATACAGTTATCAAAACAGTATGGCATGGTCACAAAAACAGAAAAATAGATCAATGGAACAGAAGGAGGAGTCCAGAAATGAACCCACACTTATATGATCAATTACTCTATGATGAAGGAGGCAAGGATATACAATAGGGAAAAAATTCTCTTCAATAATGTCCTGATATTTTATCAAATTCATTGATTGTAGGCAGGAGATCAAACAGAAGCTGTTTCCAAGATGGTGTGAAGTCAACAGCAGCATTTTATGTACCTCTCAAGCAGACTTGTGTGGATGTGCCTGTAGCATTTGAAAGAGGCCAGAGCGGGTGGATACTTAGATGGATTGTTATATTCACCTTATGCTTGTCTCCTTCTAAGACATTTTAATAGTATTTCCCAAACCAGTGTGTGCAACCATGTGTGTTTACTTTGCTTTCTTCTTTTATTCTCTTCATTTGTATATGTCTTTAGTTATGGAAAGCAGTGCATACTTTTTTTCTCATTTTATATCATTATTTGTACTTATATATTCAGCTATATGAGACTTAGAAAGTAAAACTTAATGAGTCCGAACAGAAGTGTTATTTGCCAAAGAGAAATAGGAATACAGTGTTCACTACAGAGCAACATATGTAAAGAAGCAATAGGTACTTACATAATTATGCAAAAAGTTGGCTGAAACACACATACATTTATTAATAAATGAAGGTATTGAAAGGTTATGAAAAATAGCCACTTACTTGGATGGAATTACTCATGTGCAGAAAAGAACTATAATGGACATAGAATGCTATACAATTGCCCAGAGAGAGAGTTCAAGTTATGTCAGTGTGGTTTAGCCAATAAAGATAAAGCTTAGTGATTCCATGCTGCAGTGAGCATCAATAGAGTAGAATTTTCCATATAATTTAGGTCAGCTTTTGACAGAAGCTAAAATTAAAATGTTTTTAACTGAGCAGTGTATGTTCTGAAGGACAGGTCGTATTCCTAAAAGGCATTCTATACTCAGATTCCTCATGTGTCATCAGGACATAGTGATATGTACCGCAAAGTGCTGCTCTGTGGATTAAATGAAAAACAGGTATGCAATGTATTTAGAACCATAAGGGGTATATTAAACCTGAGTTATAAGGAAAAGATCTATAACGTCACCCCAGGGGTCCCTGTTTCTCATGCCCAGGACATACACATTAATCTTTTGCAGACACCACTCTCCTCAAATCCTGTATCTTTCAAACCTTAATGTTTTGATTACTGGTCCATGTTAAAAATGCTTACACCTTTTCTCATGATCTGCTTCTATGGTGGGAAATGATATCTCTTTCTCTTTGAAGGAAAATCCCAGTGAAATGGACAGTGTCACTTGTCTATAACAGTACCACTTGTCTATAACTCTGCTGAGATATTTGGTAATCCTGCCACTCTTCCTGCATCTCCACACAGTGTCCTGCTTTGCTACGGGTGAGATGCACAACATCTCAAGTATAACAGCTTTGCCAACTCAGCATCACCAATGAGAATGCTGCTGGAAGCTACTATGGACCTAATGGATTTCACAGGTGTGTCTGTGTGTATTAATTTGTGTGATATTTAATATAGTTCTTAATGTATTTCTTGGCCTGTTTAATCTCTGTATTGTCTTCTATTCATAGTCAAGCACTTTTCCTACTTCAGCACACTCAAATAATAATAACTTTCCATAATGCATTCAGTTTATAAAGCATATTCACATCTATGAGTACATTTGATCTTCAGAGCAGCCTTGTGAGTTTGGCTAGGTAAAAATTATTTTCTCCTTTCATGGAAGGAGAAACTGAATCTCAACTGTGCAAGGGATTTCTCTAAGGTTAAACAGCTATGATGTGTTTAGGCTATATCTCAAACAGATATTCTTGCCTATCCAAGTCAGTTTATTCTAAAACATATAGTTTTAAAAATCTATAATATTTTTTCTAATCAACTTTATTTCTAGTATTTGAGAAAATTTGTTTGTCTTAGCTTTTCTTCCTCCAGAGTACAAACATTGTTTCTGGATTATAAATTTAATAGCATAATTTGTATGTAATTTAGGGCATCATTCATTCATTGATTTACTGATTCAAACAATCGGTCATTCTTTCACCAAATATTGATTGAGTCCATGGTATAAAGTTAGTCAAAAAAGAGTTTAATAACACTTGACAGAGCAGCATTATTTAAGAAGTCACTGTATGGATTCAATGCAATCCCTATCAAACTACCACTGGCATTTTTCACAGAACTAGAACAAAAAATTTCACAATTTGTATGGAAACATAAAAGACCCGAATAGCCAAAGCAATCTTGAGAACGAAAAATGGAGCTGGAGGAATCAGACTCCCTGACTTCAGACTGTACTACAAAGCTACAGTAATCAAGATAGTATGCTATTGGCACAAAAACAGAAATATAGATCAATGGAACAGGATAGAAAGCCCAGAGATAAACCCACACACATATGGTCACCTTATCTTTGATAAAGGAGGCAGGAATGTACAGTGGAGAAAGGACAGCCTCTTCAATAAGTGGTGCTGGGAAAACTGGACAGGTACATGTAA
>RJWK010017593.1:0-34181 GCA_004363435.1 Platanista minor | reverse complement strand
ATTGTAGGTCTTTTCCTTCTCTTGTGTTTCTTGCCTAGAGAAGTTCCTTTAGCATTTGTTGTAAAGCTGGTTTGGTGGTGCTGAACTCTCTCAGCTTTTGCTTGTCTGTAAAGGTTTTAATTTCTCCATCAAATCTGAATGAGATCCTTGCTGGGTAGAGCAATCTTGGTTGCAGGTGTTTCTCCTTCATCACTTTAAACATGTCCTGCCAGTCCCTTCTGGCTTGAAGAGTTTCTGCTGAAAGATCAGCTGTTAACCTTATGGGGATTCCCTTGTGTGTTATTTGTTGTTTTTCCCTTGCTGCTTTTAATGTGTTTTCTTTATATTTAATTTTTGATAATTTGATTAATATGTGCCTTCGCATGTTTCTCCTTGGATTTATCCTGTATGGGACTCTCTGTACTTCCTGGACTTGATTAACTATTTCCTTTCCCATATTAGGGAAGTTTTCAACTATAATCTCTTCAAATATTTTCTCAGTCCCTTTCTTTTTCTCTTCTTCTTCTGGAACCCCTATAATTCGAATGTTGGTGCATTTAATGTTGTCCCAGAGGTCTCTGAGACTGTCCTCAGTTCTTTTCATTCTTTTTTTCTTATTCTGCTCTACAGTAGTTATTACCACTATTTTATCTTCCAGGTCACTTATCTGTTCTTCTGCCTCAGTTATTCTGCTATTGATCCCATCTAGAGTATTTTTAATTTCATTTATTGTGGTGTTCATTGTTGCTTGTTTCATCTTTAGTTCTTCTAGGTCCTTGTTAATTCTATTTCCAAGGTTTTGGATCATCCTTACTATCATTATTCTGAATTCTTTTTCAGATAGACTGCCTATTTCCTCTTCATTTGTTAGGTCTGGTGGGTTTTTATCTTGCTCTGTCATCTGCTGTGTGTTTTTCTGTCTTCTCATTTTGCTTATCTTACTGTGTTTGGGGTGTCCTTTTGGCAGGCTTCTGGTTCATAGTTCCCATTGTTTTTTGTGTCTGTCCCCAGTGGCTAAAGTTGGTTCAGTGGGTTGTGTAGGCTTCCTGGTGGAGGGGACTAGTGCCTGTGTTCTGATGGTTGAGGCTGGATCTTGTCTTTCTGGTGGGCAGGTCCACGTCAGGTGGTGTGTTTTGGGGTGTGGCCTTATTATGATTTTAGGCGGCCTCTCTGCTAATGGGTGGGCTTGTGTTCCTGTCTTGCTAGTTGTTTGACATAGGGTGTCCAGCACTGTAGCTTGCTGGTCTTTGAGTGAAGCTGGGTGCTGGTGTTGAGATGGAGATCTCTGGGAGATTTTCGCCGTTTGATATTATGTGGGGTTGGGAGGTCTCTTGTAGACCTGTGTCCTGAAGTTGGCTCTCCCACCTCAGAGGCACAGGACTGACTCCTGGCTGCAGCACCAAGAGCCTTTCATCCACACAGCCCAGAATAAAAGGGAGAAAAAGTACAAAGAAAGAAAGAGAGAGAGAGAGAGAGAGAGAGAGAGGGAGGGAAGAAGAAAGGAAGGATAAAATAGAATAATGTTAGATAAAATAAAATAAGGTTATTAAAATTAAAAATTAAGATAGAAAAAATTTTTTTTAAAGTTAAAAAAACCCAGACAGATAGAAGAACCCTAGGACAAATGGTGAAAGCAAAGCTATACAGACAAAAATCTCACACAGAAGAATACACATGCACACTCATAAAAAGAGGAAAAGGGGAAAAAAAAAAAAATCTTGCTCTCAAAGTCCACCTCCTCAATTTGGGATGATTCGTTGTCTATTCATGTATTCCACAGATGCAGGGTACATCAAGTTGATTGTGGGGATTTAATCCGCTGCTCCTGAGGCTGCTGGGAGATAATTCCCTTTCTCTTCTTTGTTCGCACAGCTCCGGGGACTCAGCTTTGGATTTGGCCCCGCCTCTGCGAGTAGGTCGCCGGAGGGCGTCTGTTCTTCGCTCAGACAGGACGGGGTTAAAGGAGCCGCTGACTTGGGGGCTCTGGCTCACTCAGGCCGGGGGGAGGGAGGGGCACGGAGTGTGGGCCGAGCTTGCGGCGGCAGAGGCCGGCGGGACGTTGCACCAGCCTGAGGCGCAACGTCCTGAGTTCTCCCGGGGAAGCCGTCCCTGGATCACGGGACCCTGGCCTTGGCGGGCTGCACAGGCTCCGGGAGGGCAGGTGTGGAGAGTGACCTGTGCTCGCACACAGGCTTCTTGGTGGCGGCAGTAGCAGCCTTAGTGTCTCAGGCCCGTCTCTGGGGTCCGCGCTGGTAGCCGCGGCTCATGCCCGTCTCTGGAGCTCCTTTAAGCAGCGCTCTGAATCCCCTCTCGTCGCGCACCAGGAAACAAAGAGGGAAGAAAAAGTCTCTTGCCTCCTCGGCAAGTCCAGACTTTTCCTCGGACTCCCTCCCGGCTAGCCGTGGTGCACTAGCCCCCTGCAGGCTGTGTTCCTGCGCTCCGACCGAATCCCGAGCCTCAGCTCCCAGCCCCGCCCGCCCCAGCGGGGGAGCAGACAAGCCTCTCGGGCTGGTGAGTGCCGGTCGGCGCCGATCCTCCGTGCGGGAACCTCCCCGCTTTGCCCTCCGCGCCCCTGTTGCTGTGCTCTCCTCCGCGGCTCCGAAGCTTTCCCCCGTCAGCCACCCGCAGTCTCCGCCCGCGAAGGGGCTTCTCAGTGTGTGGAAACCTTTCCTGCTTCACAGCTCCCTCCCACTGGTGCCGGTCCCGTCCCTATCCTTCTGTCTTGTTTTTTCTTTTTTTTGTTTGCCCTACCCAGGTACATGGGGGAGTTTCTTGCCTTTTGGGAGGTCTGAGGTCTTCTGCCAGCGTTCAGTAGGTTTTCTGCAGGAGTTGTTCCACGTGTAGATGTATTTATGGTGTATCTGTGGGGAGGAAGGTAATCTCCGAGTCTTACTCTTCCGCCATCTTGTCTCACACCTCTATTTTTACATTTTTATACCCATTGAAATGTGGTAGTTTAGTCATTTTTATTAGTGATTAAAAAACAAAATTTGTCTTTCAGTATGATTATATGGGCTCTGAAGTGGCACTTGCATCTGAGAAGGTTGTCCATATCTTTAGTCTCATCAACACTGTATTTATGTTTCATATTTAAATAAGAAACATTCATATTAATACAGTAGCATTGTTTGAATAAATAGCATATGCAGTTTTATAAACTGTATAGTCCTACCAACTAGTTTCTTCCACCGATGGATTTCATGTCTAAAAATTAGTAAATCGAATATATTAGCATTACATAGTGTTATATTTATGATTACCTAAAACCATATATCATGTATCTTCTGTTTTCAGATGTATTCTCAGCTTAAAGTGTTGGTTACATTAACTTCTCTGGAGCTCTGGTCAGATCAAAATAAAATTTCAACTAATGGGGATGCTAATGAAGTTCTACAAAGATTTGTGTCATGGAGAGAAATATTTTTATTTCAAAGGTCCCATGATATGGCATACTTATTAATGTAAGTGATTTATTTTCATTGGTATAAAGTTTATCAAATTACTTATAAGTTAACTATCAAAATTATATACAAAATTTATTATTTATGATGACAAGACATCTCAAAGAAAGATTATGTGGGTACCGTGTTGGCAAAATGCAAGCTATAAAAATCTAATAAAATGTAAGACATGAAAGCATGGTAGGCCATTATCCTCAGAGTGGGCTGCTTACCTATGGAAATTTAAAGAACTGATAATATGGAAAGCCTTGGGAAAACATAGGGCCTCTATGGTTTTAAAGATTTCTCAGAGGTTGATAACTGAAACCAGCATTTTAACATTAAATAAAACATACATTAGTTAACAGAATGCAATAATTGCATGTAAAGCTGGTTACACTGGAAAACACAAGTATGGTAATGTGGTGACCTAATGGTATTTCTATCCTGACCTAAAGTGTAGCTGTTTAACTGCTTGCACTGTAACTGTCACGAGTGTTTATATAGATTTTTATTTTACTAGTTTGATTATTTTAGATGGAAAAAACAGAAACACGATTCTGAAGATCTTAAGCAATATGGAATACATTTATAAATCTCTGGGTGTCTCTGTGGAATTTAAGGTCAGGTTTGGGGATGGAGGAGCAGCATTGACTAAGGACTGAAATGTGTGAGGACACTTAATACATCCCATCTCTCTTTTTCCTAGTGACTGTGCTGCATATTGTCTTTCTCATTCTGTCCTCCAGTCCAACACTTTTCATGCAGTCTAAGGTTTTACAACCTGCAAATCATGGCAGTAATCTACCCTGACTTTTATGTCTTTGCATTATATCCATCCAGTGTTGACAACAGTGGTGATTAATTTCTGGAAGGATTAGGTGCTGCTGGATTTTAAGCTGTCTATCATACGATGCTAAAGTTGCCTTTAGAACTTAATTTTGTAGGCACCGTGGGAGATTACCCAAATACAAAATGATTGAAAGCATTAAACATGATACATAATATTCATGTCTCAAAGAAAGCAGCAGCATTATTGAGGAATCCAATTCTTAAAAGGTTATTAAGTTTTTAATAATTTAAAGTGCGTTTATCCACAAGAAAAATTTTATTATTTAGTTATAGGGACCATCCTAATTATGTAGGAGCAACATATCATGGAATGGCATGCGATCCAAAGTTTGCTGCAGGAATTGCTCTGGTATGCATTTTATTCCCATCTCTTCAGTAATTATATCACAGTTTGAAATTTAATATCCACTTCAAGGAACAGAAGTACATATAGTATATCTACCATTTTATTAAATTAATATTTTTTATAGCACTTTATTTTTTACTTTAATCCTCAAATGTTATCATTTTTAAACTTTTTTTTATTGTGGTAAAATACATATCACATAAAACTGACCATCTTAACAATTACAAGTGCACTGTGCAGTAGTGTTCAGTCTATTTACATTGTTGTGAAACAGATGTTTAGAACTTTCACCTTGCTTAAATGAAAGTCTGTACCCTTTGACCAATGAGGCCCCATTTTCCACACCTCTGCCCCCCTGGCAGCGACCATTCTACTGCCTGCTTCTGTGAGTATGATATTTTTAGGTCCCACATATAAGATGGATCATACAATATTTGTCTTTCTGTGTCTGGCTTATTTCTCTTAAAATAATACATCCAGGTTCATCCATATTTTTGAAATGGCGGGATTTCATTCTATGTATGGCTGAATAATATTTCATGCTATTTATATACATATATATTTATATGAATTATATATATAAATCCTATCATAGTATACATTTATCCATATATAGAAACATTCTCTTTATGCATTCATATGTCAATGACCACTTAGTCTGGTTCCATATCTTGGCTATTGTGAATAATGCTGTACTTTACATGGGAGATGGGAGTGCAGATATTCCTCTGAGATAGAGTTCAGTTACTTTGTACATTTATCCAGAAGTGGGTTTGCTGGATCATATGGTATTTCTATTTTAATATTATGAGGAATCATTATACTGATGTCCATAGTGGTTGCACCATTTTATAATCCCACCAGCATTTCACAGAATATATTTTATTCATTACATCCTCACTAACAGTTGTTATTTTTGTTGTTGTTAATGGGTATGAGTTGATATCACATTATGGTTTTGACTGTATATTTATGATCACTAGTGATACTGAGCATCTTTTCATATGCTTTTTGGTGTATATCATCTCTGGAGAAATATTTATTCAAGACCTTAGCCCATTTTTTAATTGGGTTATTTGATTTTCTTGTTGTTGAGCTATAGGAGTTCCTTTTTTTTTGTAACTTTGCATTGCCTTCATCCAGTTCCCCCTCCTCTCAACCCCCGCTCCCAGTACCCACAAATCTAGTCTCTTTCGTATGAGTTTATTTGTTTGTTTTGAATTATAATTGACCTACAACACTATGTTAGTTTCTTTAACACAGTGTAGTAATTCGATATTTCTATACACTTCAAAATGATCACCGCAATAACTCTAGAAATGACATGTCTCCATACAAAGATATCACATAGTTATTGACTGTATTCCCCAAATTACATTTTGTACCCATGACTCATTTATTTTACAATTGGAAGTTGTTATCTCTTAATCTATTTCACCTTTTTCTTTCCTTCCCAAACGCCTCCACTCTGGCTGCCACCTGTTTGTCCTCTGTATCTGTAACTCTGTTTCAGCAATTTTTTTAATAATAATTCTTTTCTTAAAAAATATTTACTTACTTGGTTGCACTGGGTCTTAGTTGCGGCAGGCGGGCTTCTTAGTTGTGGCCCCCGGGGTCCTTAGTTGCAGCTTGCCAGCTCCTTAGTTGTGGCACACAGGCTCCTTAGTTGTGGTATTCTAACTCTTAGTTGCAGCATGCATGTGTGATCTAGTTCCCTGACCAGAGATTGAATCGGAACCCCTTGCATTGGGAGCCTAGGGTCTTATCCACTGTGCCACCAGGGAAGTGCCTGTTTCTGCTTTGTTATGGTTTTCATTTGTTTTTAGATTCCACATATAGGTAAAATTGTACAGTATTTGTGTTTCTCTGTCTGACATGTTATACTTGCTATTATATGCTCTAGGTCCAGCCATGTTGTCTCAAATGGCAAGATGTCCTTTATTATGGCTGTGTAGTATTCCATTGTGTGTGTGTGTGTGTGTGTGTGTGTGTGTGTGTGTGCATGTGTATACATATATTTATTCTTTATCCATTCTTTTATTGATGGACACTTAGATTGCTTCCATACCTTGACTATCATAAATAATGCTGCAATGAGCATAGAGGTGCATATATTTTTTCCTTTAGTGCTTTTGTTTTCTTATGGTGAATACCAAGGAGTGGAATTGTTGAATCATATGGTAATTTTATTTTTAATTTTTTGAGGAATCTCTGTACTGTTTACCATAGTGGCAGCATGAACTGACATTCCCACAAGGAGTGCACAAGAATTCCCTTTTCTCCACATCCTCGACAATAGTTGTGGGTTGTTGTTATTTGATAATGGCAGTTCTCTCCCGTGTGAGATGATATCTCATTCCAGTTTTGATTTGCATTTCCCTGATGATTAGTGATGTTTAGGAATGTTTTCATGTGCCTGTTGGCCATATGTATGTCTTCTCTGGAAAAATGTCTATTCGGATCCTCTGCTCATATTTTAATTGGGTTGGTTTTTTCAGTGTTGAGTTGTGTGTGTTCTTTGTGTTTAATATTAACCCCTTATCAGCTATATCATTTGCAATAATCCTACCATTCAGTAGGTGTCCTGTTAGTTTGGTTAATAGTTTTCTTTACTCTGCAGAAGCTTTTTAAGTGTGATGTAGTACAATTTGTTTATTTTTCCCTTTTGTTTTTCTTGTCAAAGGAGACAAATACAAAAAGTTAGTAAGATGTCAAAGAGCTTACTGCCTGTGTGTTCTTCCAGAAGTTTTATGTTTTCAGGTCTTACATTCAAGTCTTTAAACTGTTTTGAATTTATTTTTGTGCAGGATGTAAGAGAGTAGTCCAGTTTGATTCGTTTGCATGTAGCTGTCCAGTTTTCCCAACATTATTTCTTGAAGAGGCTGTCTTTTCCCTATTATATATTCTTGCCTCCTTTACCAGAGATTAATTGCCCATATAATGGTGGGTTCATTTCTGGGCTCTCTATTCTATTCTATGCCAGTGAACTATGGGTCTGTTTTTGTCCCAGTACCATACTGTTTTGATTACTTTAGCTTTGTAGTAAAGTTTAAAATCAGGCAGTGTGGTACCTCTAACTTTCTCCTTTCTCAAGATTGTTTTGGCTATTCGGGCTGTTTTGTTTCCATAATCATTTTGGAATTGTTTACTCTGGTTCTGTAAAATATGCCATTGGTGCCATTGGTATTTTGATAGGAATTGCAGTGAATCTGTACTGTCTTGTGCTATATGGTTATTTTAACAATATTCATTCTTCAAATCTTTAAATACAGTATATAATTTCATCTATTTGAGCTGTATTCAATTTCTTTCATCAGTGTCATGGTTTTCCAAGGATAGGTCTTTTTTCTCCTTAGCTAGATTTATTCGTAGATATTTTAATCTTTGTGATGTGATTGTAAATGGGACTTTTTTCTTAATTTCTCTTTCAGATGGTTTGTTGTTAGAAATGCAACATAGTTCTGTAAATTAATTTTTATCTGGCAACTTAAGCGTATTCATTGGTGAGCTCTAGTAATTTTGGAGGTCTGTCTTTAGGATTCTGTCTATATAGTATCATGTCACCTACAAACAGTGTGACCATTTTACTCCTTCCCTTCAAATTTGGATTTTTAAATTTCTTTTTCTTGTCTGATTGCTGTGGCAAGGACTTTCAATACTATGTTGAGTAAACGGTAGTGAGAGTGGGCATCCTTATCCTGTTCCTGATCTTAAAGGAAATACTTCCAGCTTTTCGCAACTGAGATGTGGGCATGTCGTATATGGCCTTTATTATGTTGAGGTATGGTCCCTCTATACCCACTTTGTGGTGAATTTTTATCATAAATGGATGTTGAATTTTTTCAAAGGCTTTTTCTGCCTCTGTTGAGAGGATTGTATCATTTTTCTTTTTGAAATTTTTAAAGTGGTGTGTCACATGGATTGATGTGTGGATACTGAACCATCCTTTCACCCCTGGGATAAATCCTACTTGATCATGGTGTATGATTTTTTTAATGCATTGGTGAATTCAGTTTGCTAATCTTTGATAATACAGGAGTTCTTATACTTTGAATATTAACCCCTTATCAGATGAATGATTGGCAAAGATTTTCTTCCCTTCTGTAGATTGCCTTTACATTCTGTTGATTGTGCCTTTTGAAGAACAAAGGGGTATGTTTGGCTTAGTCCTGTTTGTCTATTTCTGCCCCTGAGATCAGTGATTTTTGCATCATATCCACAAAATCTTCGTCAAACCCAATATTGTGAAGCTTTTCCCCATGTTTTCCTCCAGGAGTTTCACAGTTTGCTGTCTTACATTTAGATCTTTATACCATTTTGAGTTAATTTTTGTATATGGTGTAATATAAGGGTCCTACTCTTTCTTTTTTATGTGGATACTTAATTTTCCCATCACCATTTCTTGAAGAGACAGTCTTTTCTCCATTGAGTATTCTTGTTGAAGAAGCTGCCCTTTTTCCCATTTTTTGGTCTTGCACCCTTGTCATAGGTCATTTGACCATATACATGATGTTTTATTTATAGGCTCTCTATTGTATTCAATTTATATATCTTTATGGCAATACCACACTCTTATGATTACTAGAGCTTTGTAATATGTTTTAAAATCAGGAAATCTGAGTCTTCCAACTTTTTTCTTCTTTTTCAAAAAAATTATGTATATTCGTGTCCCTTGAGATTCCATATGAATTTTTAGATTATTTGTTTCTATTCTTGCCCCCCAAATGCTATTGGGATTGTGGTAGGGATTGCATTGAATCTACAGATTGCTTTGGGTGGTAATGACATCTTAACAACGTTAAGCCTTTCAATCCATGATCGTGAAATGTCTTTCCACTTATTTGTGTCTTCTGTACTTACTTTCAGCCATGTTTTGCAGTGTCTATGTGCAAGTATTTCATCTCATTAGATAGGTTCAATCCTAAGTGTTTTGCTCTTTTTAATGTTATTGTAACTGAAATCGTTTTGTTATATTTTTTCAAATTGTTCATTATTAATGTATAGAAACAATCAATTGTTTTGATTTTGTATCCTGCAACTTTGCTGAATTCCTTTATTAGTTCTCACAGTTTCTTTTATGTGGAATATTTGTGGATTTCTACATATGGGACCATATCATCTGCAAATAGAAATAATTTTACTTTTTTCTTTCCAAGATAGAAGCCTTTCATTTATTTTATTGTTTAATTGCTCTGGTTTGATCTTCCTATACTATATTAAACAGATGTGGCAAGAGTGAGTACCCTACCTTGCTCATAATATTAGAAGAAAAACATTCAGGATTTCACCATAGAGTGTAATGTTAGTTATGTTCTTTTCTCCATGCTCTGTGTTATGTGGAAGTTGTTTTCTCTTTTTTTTTTAATTAATTAATTTACTTATTTATTTTTGGCTGCATTGTGTCTTCGTTGCTGCACGCAGGCTTCTCTAGTTTCAGTGAGCAGGGGTTACTCTTCATTGCAGTTTGCGGGCTTCTCATTGCAGTGGCTTCTTTTGTCGCAGAGTACGGGCTCTAGGTGCACGGGCTTCAGCAGTTGTGACACACAGGCTCAGTAGTTGTGGCTCGTGGGCTCCAGAGCGCAGGCTCAGTAGTTGTGGAAAATAGACTTATTTGCTCCGCGGCATGTGGGATCTTCCTGGACCAGGGCTCGAACCCATGTCCCCTGCATTGGCAAGTGGATTCTTAACCACTGTGTCACCAGGGAAGTCCCGAGGTTGTTTTCTTACATTCCTAGTTTGTTGAGGATTTTTAATCATAAAAAGGGTATTAACTTGTAGTGTATGCTTTTTTGTTTTTAATTTTAGTCATGTGAGCCTTATCTCTTATTTTCTCTGTTAATCTAGCTAAGAGTTTGCCAATTATGCTGAAGTTTTCAAAGAATCAACTTTTTGTTACATTAATTTTTTTTCTCTTCTCTAATTCTATTTATCCCTGCTTTGAATTTTATTATTTCTTTCTTTCTGTCTGAGTTTCTATCTTTCTGAGTTCAGTTTGTTCCTATTTTTCTAGTTCTCTGATGTGTAAACTCATGTCTTTTCATTTGAGATATTTCTTCTTTTTTAATGTATTTGTTTACTGCCATAAACTTTCCTCTTAACAGAGCTTTTACTGGATCCCATAAGTTTGGATATATTGTATTTTCATTTTCTTTTTTCTCAGCGTATTTTGTAACTTTGCTTTGTGATTTCTTCTTTGGAATCATTGGTGTTTAATAGTGTGTTGTTGGAGTCCCACAAATTTGCAGATTTTCAAGTTCTTCTTTTCTTACTAATTTGTAGTTTTATTCCATCAACATCAGAAAAATATACTTTGTATAAATTCAATATTTTAAAGTTGACAGACTTGTTCTGTAGCCTAACAAGTGGTCTACCTTAGAGACATTTCTGTGTGCACTTGAGAAGAACATGAGTTCTTCTGTTGTTGGATGGGATGTTCCACATGTCAGGTAAGACCAGTCTATCTATCCTGTTGTTAAGTCCATTATTTACGTAATATCTTTTGTCAAATTGTTCTGTCCACTATTCAAAGTGAAGTATTAAAGTCTATTATGTTGCTGTCCATTTAGCCTTTCAATTTTGGTCGAGGTGTTTTGTATATTTAGTGCTGTAATGTTTGGTGCATAAATATTAAATGATGTATCTTCTTGGTGAAGTGACCCTTTTATCATTATGAAATGTTCTTCCTGGTCTCTTTTAACAGTCTTGAATTTAAAGTATATTTTGTTTGATATTAGTATAGCCATACCCAGCCCTCTTTTGGTTACTATTTGCATAGAGTATCTTTTTCATCCATAACCTTTCAACCTGTGTGAGTCTTCAGATCTAAAGTGACATAGTTGAATCCTGTTTTTTAATCTATTTAGCCTATACATGTCTTTTAATTGAGTTTAATTCATTTACATTTAAATTAATTACTAATAGGAAGAACTTACTTTTGCCATTTTGTTAATATTTTTCTTTATATCCTGTAGTGTTTTGTCCCTTTCATCTTCTCTTTCTGCTTTACTTTGTGTTACACTGATTTTTTTAATTGTGAAATGCATTGGTTCCCTTGTCTTTTCCTTTTGTGTGTATTGTAGATATTTTGGTTATGGTTAATTATGCAATTACTAAGAATATCTCAATTTTATAATTTTAAACTGAAAAACTGATAACAACTTCAATTATGTACATATACTCTATTCCTTTACAGTTCTATTCCTCTCTTTATGTTATTGCATAGGTATTAGTTCTGCCATTTAAATTCTATACAAGAGTTAAAAGTGAATATATAAACCAAAATTATGATGATATAGGTTAGTATATTTATCCATGTATTGACCTTCATTAGAGGATTTTATAATTTTCTTTTGGCCTTATGTTGCTATCGAGCATCCTTCCTTTTAACCTTGAATACCACCCTTTCTCATTTCTTATATATCAGGTCAACTGGTAAAAAACCCTCACAGCTTTCCTGAAAAAGTCTTCATTATTTTTTGAAGGACAATTTTACTGGATACAGTATTGTTGATTGACAGATTCTTTCTTTCAGCACTTTGAATGTATTTTTCCCAATACCTCTGGGCTGTAATGTTTCAGCTAAGAAATCCAGAAATAACCTTGAGACCTCCCTGATAACGGACAATTCATTTTCTCTTGTTGATTTCAAGATTTATCCCTTTGTCTTTGACTTATAGTGGTTTTATTACAATACTTTTCTCTGTAGGTCTCTTTGGATTTTCCTAGTTAGGGGTCATTGAGTTTCTTCAATCTGCATGTCCTCAGATTTCTAAAGTTTGTGGCAATGATTTCCTCATATAAGCCCTCTGTCCCTTTCTTTTCTCTCTTCTCTTTCTGAGACACCCATAATGCATGTATTGCTCTATTTGTTAGAGTCCATAAGCTCGTCTCTTTTTCTACATTTTGTTTTCGTTTTTGTTTTTTGCTCCCGTGGAAAAGTGATTTCAAATGACCTGTTTTCATTTCTGAGTTTTCTTCTGCCTGACCAAGTCTACTTTTGAAGACCTCCAGTAAGTGTTTGTTTATTGATTTTACTTTACCACAGAATTTCTTTTTATAATATTTTATATCTCCCTATTGATATTTATATCTAGTATTTTTTCAGATATTTAGGGCTGGATAATCATGTAAAAATCAATTAATTTAATTGATCCTATCAATAAGCTAAAATGGAAAGTATTTGATTATATCGATAGATGCAGAAAACACATTTGACAATTCCAACACAATATATGATTAAACTCACCAAAGTGGCAATAGAAGCAACTTCCTCAACTTCAGAAAGACTGTCTACAAAAACAATACAGCTTACATCAAACTTAATGTTTCAAAATGAAATGCTTCCTACTAAGATTCGGAACAAGGCAAAAATGTAACCTACCATTCTTATTCAGCTTTGTACTCGCATGCAAAACTAATGATACCAAATATTGTGAGGATTTGGAGCAACAGGTAGTTTCATTCATGTTGATGGGAATACAAAATGGTATAGCCACTGTGATAGACAATTTGGCAATTTATTATAAACTTCAACATTGCCTTACCATATGATCCAGCAGTTGTCCTCTATACCATTTACAAAAATTAGTTGGAAACTTACATCCACAGAATCAGACATGATTATGTATAGCGACTTTATTTATAATTGCCAAAAATTGAAATCACACAAGATGTCTGTTAATCGGTGAATAGATAGAGAAACTGGAGTTAATCCATAAAAGGGAATATTATTCAGTATTTTAAAAATTAGCCATCATGCAATTAAAAGATGTGGAGGAATTTTAAAAGCAAAGTGGTTAGTGAAAGAAGCCAATTTTAAAGGGCCTCACACTGTATTATTCCAACTCTATGACATTCTGGAAAAGGCAAAGCTATGGAGATAGTTAAAAACACCATTGATTACCAACCAGGGCTTTGTGTGTTGCTTATATCACTACTTCTGAAGTTTTAGTTTTTTAATACAAGTATTCTGCCTTTAGAAAAAAAATGTTTGATTTTCTCTCCTAAAACTATTTTTGACATCAAAACTGATTGTCAGTTAAACCCTTAAGAATCTGTGTATTTTTCAAAGTGTTAACATTAAAAGTGGTATAGGTACTGAAACAATGATTAATCTTCTTGAAATATTTTTTAAGTTTATTAGAATTAAATCAGTAATGTGTCATGAAAATATATGATATGATTAATCTTATTTTGTTATTTGTCAATGCCATTTGGATTGAAAGTACTATTACTCAAAAAGAATAACAAAATTTAACTTTGTAAAATGTTCTTAAGAAAATCTCAAGATCTTTGGTATACTAATTTATTAAATTAGTATTTGCATTTAGGTAATATGGCCACAATTACATGAAAAGACCAAGGGTTGAAAAAATAACTTAAGCAACCATTCTGTTTATCATTTCTATTTAGTATCCAAAGATGATACCCTTAGAGGCATTTTCAGTTGTTTTGGCACAGTTGCTTGGAATTAACCTGGGATTAACATATAATAATGACACCTACAATTGTTACTGTCCAGGAACTACATGCATAATGAATCCTGAAGCAGTGTAAGATGTTATTTTTATCAAATCTTTGTCTTCTTTTGGGAGATGTTTCTTGCATTTCTTGATGAATAATTTCTCTCAATATAACTTGAATAAGAATATTTTTATTAAATACATACAAGTTATTTTAAGGCTTATTAAAGGGAATGAGTATTGGATATTGTAGAAAATGTGCTATAGTATCGAATCATTGATGATGACTTTGTGTGGAGTACTAGAATCTTGAGGTGAAATTCATTCATTCTACCAAAAAAATTGTAAAGTATGTACTGTGTCACAAGTACTGTGTTTGTCATATAAATGATTAGCGAGATAGAAAAAAGCTGTATATCTTATATTAGTCCATAAGGGCAGAAACTTAAAAAGTTGAAATAAGAATAAATAAGATTTAAACCGCTTATGATAAGTGCCAGGAGGGAAATAAATAGGAAATACATGGGGAGGAGAAACTTTCTGGTAAAGTGGTCTAGGAAGTTTTCTATGAGGCAAAACTTATGTTAGGACCTGAAAGAGAAGAAATAAATCTGGTCATTTGAAGAAAGAACTTGTTGAAAACTTTTCAGGGAAAGCAAGTGAAGTGATCACTTGGATAGCAAAAGATTTTAAGAGCTCGAAAGACTGGAAGAAAGGGCTTGGGGGAGGTTTAAAACAAAGAAACAAAAGAAATGGCTGAAACTATAAGGAAGAATGTTAAAGGCATAGACATTTAAAAAAAAAAAAAAGGAAAGTAAAATACAAAGAGGCTAAGGAGCCATGAGTCAGAGGAAAAAGTCCAGAAGATAATAGGAAATGTAAGAAAGAGCCTGAGCAAGCAATCATGATGTGGAAATTGGGATTTTATGATAAATTTTTAAAAACACATTTTAATTGATTTATGCAGTATGGATAATATAATATATCTTGTAACATGAATGTTAAATATATCAGAAAGAACAGCAATATAGTAATATTGTTACTGAATTAAGTCCTATAGACCCTAGGCTCTCTGCCTGGGCAGGGGAGAGCTTTTTTTTGTTTTATTCAAGCATCAGGGTAACGAAACCGAAGCTGAGATCCATCAACACAGCACAAGCTTTCCTCAGTGGTCAAGGAATGGAGAAGCAGGAACTAAGTTCACAGACCAACTTCTCACCCATGTGGTGAGAGGGATTTACTTTTACAGAGTAAGGACAAAGGTAGGAAGAGTGAGGCTAACGATGGGGAGGCATATGCATTAGTCTACAAGGCCAGAGGCAGGGCTATTTTGAGGGAGTGGGGTGCCCCCTTTTATTAATCCTTTTTGTTCCTTAGTGTCCATTTATGGGCACTGGTAGGTGTGTCATTTAATAAACTAATATAATAAAATCAGTGTATAATGAGACTCAGGGTCTGTTGGAGGTCAGATTCCTCGCCATCTTGGTCCCAGCTGGTTCCATCTGTTTGTTTGTTTGTAGCTTCCTTTCTTATCTCTGGACCCTTTACCTTAAAGATTTATGGTAACTCCTGCTAAATGTGCACGTTGACAGGATTTGAGCAGAGACCTGGAGCACTTTGGCAACAGTATTTGGTAAATAATGATTCTCATAATAATCTACGGCAGTTTCGTAAGACTGAGAGGAAGAGAGATGTCCAGAATTATTTATAGGGGTTCTGGTTCAAGATGGTGAGTTACGAAGAACTTGAACTTCTGTCCTCCCTCAGACAAGCTAACTCTATGGCTATGCATGGAACAATTTCCTCAGAAAATACCAAAAAGCTTACTCAAGACGCCTACACAGAGGGCAAACGAGAAGAAACCCACGTCGAAGAGGGTAGGAAAGGCTAAGAAACAATCTCACCATAATTCCTACCCACAGCAAGGTGACCCACAATCGGGAGGAAACTCAAACCTAGAGATTCTCTCTGAGGGGTGAAGGATTTGAACGCTTATTGGATACCCTAACCGGTAAGACCTGCAACTGAGAGACGAACCCCCAAACATCTATCTGTGAAAGACAATTGGACTTGTACATATGAGCCAAATAAGGCTATAGTGAACCGAGAAAGAGATCTTAAAACTCTTGAACTCGCTTGCCACCTCTGTGGCCTATTGAGAGGCACCCAGTCTTTATGCCAAAGAGGCTTATTTTCTCATATTAACGTGTTGGCTGGAAGGTCAGGCATCTAACTGAACACACATCTAGAAGCCTGCTAAGGTACTCTCTGGGTATGGAGGCTGGTGGATGCCATCTTTGTGCTCTCCTTCTACCTCGCTACAGCTTGCTGGATTCTCCTGGAAAGGAGCTTGTACTGTCCCCTGGCACCCCAGTTTTTGTGGTTGCCACCCACAGGTTGCCACCTCTAGATCACTGGGCTCTGGCTGCCAGCTGGGTTTAAGCTCACAAGTCCCACAAAACTGTAAACAATGGAACAAGATTTCTTAAACAGCTACGACCCCCAGGTCGCAGAGAGAGGCCACAGTCCTAGGAACCCAGTCTTTCTGTGAAAGAGGCCTATTAGCTTATCTTCATAGCTGTAGCCTGAGGGGCAGGCTTCTAATGAAACCCATGTCTAAAGTCATATTGTAATCTTTTTCAGAGGGCTTGGAGGATGGGAACTATCTTCAAGGCCTCCATCTGCCATGTTCCAGAGAACAAGTATCTCCAGGAGGGGAGTTTGTACAGGCTTCTGCTGCTTTAGTTTCTGTGGCTGCTGCCCAGGAGACACCCCTTGATGGCCCGGCTCTGGTGCCCAGAGGGACTTGCGTTCGTGGGTCCCCTGGGACTGTAACAGTAATGATTGGAGAGGTAGCTCATGGCGAGCTCTCACCCCAGGGCACTGCACAGGTAGCAGACTGAAACACACCCCAGATTTTCTGTGCAAGTGGCCCATTTACTTGTCCAGGAGCTTTTGCCTGAGGGGCATGCTTCCTGTTTGGCTCACATCTTGGGGCCAACGGTGATTCTCTCAACAAGCAGAGGCCAGTGGGCATAACTGTTCACCCCTCCCCCTTCCTTGCTCCAGCTCCTCGGCGTCTCTCACAAAGGACCTTACCACCTTGTCTGGTGCCCTGAATTTTGTTGCTGCTGCCAGGGAACATGTGTAGACCACCTGGCTCGGGTGGCCAGCAGGACTTACGCTTGTGGGTACCACAGGATGGTAACCCACGGAGAAAGTGTTTCATCTGGTTGCCACCTGCATGGCACAGCAAACAGACCCTAGAACCAGAATTGCAGTCTTTCTGTGAAAGAAGTCTTTTAGCCTACGTTCATAATTGCTGCATGAGAGTCAGGTTTCTAGTTAAACACAAATTCAACAACTGACTGTCATCCTTTCCAGAGACCGCAGAGGGCGAGTGCTATCACTGCACACTCTATCTGCTGTACCCTAGAGTGCCAGTATCTTCCATAGAGGAGCTTCTACAGGTGCCTGGTGCACTATTTTTTGTGGCTGCTGCCTTGGAGACACCTGTTGATCATGTAGCCCTAGTGGCAGGGGAGCTTGTGTTCCTGGGTTTAATGGAGCTATAACAAACAGGCAGTTCTTGATAGCAAAAGACCCTGAATAGCCATAGCAACCTTGAGAAAGAAGAACAAAGTTGGAGACATCATATACCTGATTCCAGGGCTAAGACAGACAAAAGCAAACAGGCCTGGAAAGTTTGTGTCAGAGTATAAGGATGCGTTCAAAGAATTATGGAGATTTGTCACAGGGACACAAAGCAGTTTGAAAGGGGCTCCCCATAGGCAAATCTGGGACAGTTTGAAAGTCATTTGTAATGTTCGTAATGGATTATAACCCACTGAGTGTAATAGAAAGATATGATTCCATATTCATGTAAATAGATGAGTGAATTGAAAATGTGATTCGAAATGAGATTTTACATAAAACTTCTCTCCAAGTAATTGTTAAGTGATAAGGAAGGAAAGAAGTGTTAGAGTGAAGACTGGCAGACACACCTTGATCAACTGATCAAAGTGACTTTTACCAAAAATATAACAAGTTGAAATCATGTGCTGTCTGTTAGGATGCAATGGAGCAGACAGTCAGCAACAGTTCTGTGATGAGGTTGCCAAGATGCATAACCTCAGTCTAACTATGGGGAAACATTTCATAAACCCAAATTGAGGGACATTTTACCAAATAATCAGCCTGTAATTATAAAACTTTTCAATGACATGAAATTCAACAAAAAATGTAATCAACTAAGCTAAGGAGACATGAGAACTAAATGCAATGGTTGCTTTTGAACTGGATCCTTTTGCTATAAAGTGCCAGTACTGTGATGAAGGGGAAATTTGAATGTGATGTGAGGATTAGATTTTAGCACCATATCATTATTTCCTGATATTGAAGGTGTGAGTTCAGAGAATTCATTTCTATGTAAGAGTTATACATGAAAATATTTAGAGTAATCAGGATCTCCCGTTGGCAACTTACTCAGCCATTTCAGGAAACAAAATTTGGTTTTCGTACTTTTGTATCATTTCTCTAATCTCATAGAGATTGTTACAAATTTAAACAAAAGCCCATTAAACAGTGCACTTGGAAATACAGAAATATCAAAATAAAAAGAATCTAGGGTTTATACATTCTGTATACTCAGTGTTGAGGTATTTTAATTAATTAATTTTGTTACCAAAGTACAAATAATTCTGACTTTTAATTAACACAGTCCACTATTGTTTATTCCTTCATTTTTCCATATTACTCCTAGTATGTTTCATTTTCTTAATAATAATTAGTGCTTTTTATAATAATTATTATAATTATGATGGTGTTGTCAATAATAATGAAAATAATAAATAGTAAGACATACTTAAACAGAGCTTTTTGTGTGCCAAGCACTGTTTTGTTTAATATATTCTAAATCATGTAACCTTAACAGCCTCTACTTCTTAGATGTCTGTTATATTGAATTATAATAGAAACGAACTTATTCTTGCATTACTAGTTGTTTTAAAAATAAAGCACTCTCCCGTTTTGGCTATTCTCTGAGTGAAGTGGTACAGAATTCATAGTACGTTATTGAAGGAGTATTACTTTAATACCGATTTTATTCCTTTTAACTGAGGAATATAATTTAATTTTAGACGTTCCCGTGGTGTGAAGTTTTTTAGCAGTTGCAGCATGGATGAATTCAAACATACAGCTTCACAGCCTGAATGTGAATGTCTTCAGACTCGAACAGTTTCCAAAGTGGTTCCACAAGGAAGAGTTTCAGTTTGTGGCAATGGAGTTTTGGAACCGCCTGAGCAATGTGATTGTGGTGGGCCAGAGGTTGGTGAGAAACATTAATAGCTTATCTAAAGATTTGTTTCTGTGTTCATCATGTCGTCTTATAAATATAGTTGTGATATAAGTGGGAGGACTTTTTTTTTTTTAATGTTGCACCATTTTATCAAATAACTAAGATGGGGAGATATAAGGCATGTGATAACTGGCTCATCCTGAATTTGAAACATTTGAAAAATTTAAGTTTGGGGTAAGTGCAGTGTGGTTAAAGAAGTAGATTTTCCTTGTGTGTAAACATTACCCACCTTTCTGTATCATAAACATCAGTTCCAACAGTAGTATAATTATCACCTAAATCATCCCTGAATTCCTCCAAAGTGACTGAATTGGATCACTGAATTATTCAGTGTATGCTGTTGTTCACCTCCTCATCTCCTAATTTCAGTTCTTGCATGTATAGAGCCGCATTTATTTTAACTTCGTTTCACAGAATTGGATTAATCACAGTCCTTGGTTTGTTGTTATATTTAGCTTTTTGCTATTTGTCTTTTTGTTTTTCATTTGTGCTTGGTAAGATAGCTAATCATTGCATTTTGTTGTTCTTGTCTTCATATACTTATGTGTGGTGATTATTTTAATGTTTCATATTTGCTTGCTGAGATGTAAGCTCTAATTGTTAGGAGCTAAAATCTGTATAATCTGATTGCATTATAATGTTTAAGTGAATGATTCAAATCTTCTGTATATTTTTACTAATTTTGTTTGCCTGAACTCTCAGCACTTGAGAATAATATTGATATCTCCAACTATATAATTGGATTTGCCTAATTCTCATTATCATTTACTCAATTCATATTTTATATATTTTATATTTCTTTTATATGGTGTAAATTTATTTACACTTGTTGTACCTTCCTAGAAATTTAATACTTTACCTTCAAATACTGAATCTCTTTATTTCTAATGTTGATTTCTGTTTTAATGTCTATTTGGTCTGGTATATATCTGTATATCTGTATACATATTTTATGTCTATCTCTGTGCACACACTAGCTTCCTTAAATTAGTATTTCCCTGATATTTCTCTATTCTCATTTAGGTTTTCTTTACTATTAAGTTCAGTATTTACCTTAGGTTGTAATTTATTATTCAATCTGTCTTTGATTTATAAGATTATCTCAAATATTATTGTGATTAATATTTTTACATATTTTTAAATTAACCAAAGCCCATAGTTTATTCAGATTTCCTTTGTTTCTGCCTAATGGCCTTTTTCTGTCCCAAGATCTTTTCCAGGATACCTCATTACATTTAATTTTCTTATGCTCCTCTAGATTGCATATTTTTATAATTTTAGTTGTCTCAAAATTTTTATATTTTCTGTATTCAATTTGCCACATTTGTTCTTAATTGAATTTTTATTGAATCTGCTTATTTTGTTTTCTTTTCTTCCAGTATTTATTTTAGTGATTTACTCTATATGTACTGTTTATTTTCCTTTAGTGATTATCTTTGTATTTTTACCATAGATGTTTATTGGTAAACATCTATCTGGGCCACCTTCTTCCCAGATCACAGTATTTACAACCCAATTAACTTTCTTGTAAAATACTCTTGTAAATATTTCATTTCTTTACATTAGAAAGTACTATGAAGAATTTATTCAGAAAATAGTTGCTTTATTTTACCTTCCATTCCTTTTTATCAGTGTTTTTGTATGTCGAAGTTTCCTTCAGAAATAATCTCCCATTTAATTATAATTTTCTTTAAAATATATTTTAGTACAGTTCTCTCTATAGTAAACTCTACCCACTTTTGTTTAGCAGTAAATATTTATACCATTCCATTATTTCACTGTGATATATAATATATATGAAATATATACAGGAACTATGGATGAAGAGTGTAATACATAGATACTTAACAAGCACCTGAATACTTTGCACTAAGGTCAAAACAATCCTTACCTCTGCCAAAGAATTTCTTTGTGTGTCCACTCTCAATATGCTTCCTTTTTCCAATCATCATTTAGAATTTAAAGGTATCATTTCAGTACTTTCTTGTCATCATAGTTTTAGTTTTACCTCCTATTTTTCAATCTTTATACAATATAGTTTGATTAACTGTGTTCTACTGTTATATAATTGGCAATCATATGATTTGTGTCATTTGTAACTTGGTCCTTCACCCAGTATTGTACTTGGAACATCCATCAACTTTTGAATGTAGCTATGTTCCAATTGTTTTCATTGCTTTTAGTATTGAGTTTATGAAAATTTCAGTTTATTTATGCATTATCTGTGAAATGAAAACTTAAGTTTATTTCAATTTATGACTGTAAAGACTCATTTATTTATGAATTTTCTGGCACATGTTTCCTGCTGCACATGTGCCTGCGTTTCACTAGGGTGTATGTGTACCAACAAGTGAATGTGCTGTGTCATGAGGTATACATGTATATATAACTTTGAGGATATCTTATTTACTTTGGGTTTTCCTATGGTTGAATGGTCTTTTCATGTCTTTTACACATTTGTCTGTCATTTCATTCGCATTTGCTTGTATGAATTACCAGGAATTTATCACCAATATGCTGGAAGCCTAGGATGTATGCTGATTCTTCAGTAAACTAAGCTTTTTCCGGCATGAGACAAGTCTTATAGAGAGGACCTTCAGTGACCTAGTAGTTTAGGTAAAGGAGTAGGTGGGCTATTTCTGTTTCTTATGGGTGTACAGCTTCCTGTTTGTGGACTTTACCAGTGTCAGAGGCCAATCTGTTTATAGTGGAACTTTCCCGGGAAAAGTTCTTCACTGAACCATGGGATAAAGTTCATTAGTTCCAAATTCCAGGAGCCAGTGAATATCAGGAAATGTAGGGCCATTGGATGAAACCAGCTGTGTAAGTGATCAGAGATGCCTGTGGTTACAGGGGGTCCTAATCAGTTAAAGTGCCCAGTGGCTGGGGTTTTTTTCCCTTTTATCCTGGACTGCTTTCAATGATTCTTCTGGCTAAGCTCCACCTACCCCCATTGAAATGTAACTGCTTGTTTTGTAAGTCAGTATAGATGGATTACTTGGATTGTAGAATCTCTCTTTAGTCATATATGCTTAAATAGCATGGGATGCAAATTTTCTCAGTTGCAGACCATTATGGAAGTGTTATGATTTTGACAGAATACCTATGCATTCAATAATATTTCACACTGGTATAATAATATTTCAGATTTGGTATAATCCTGAGATGACATATTATTGTGGGGAGGAGAGTAAAGTGGTGCTCTAAGTCTTGCCTGATGAAATTGAAAGGAACTTCGTCACCTTCCCAGAATGGAAGTTTTTACTGCTAGTGAAAAGTACTAGCAGTATCCAGTGCTATATGCTAAAGGCCAGTAGTGGCAAAAATTATTTTAATTATTGTTGATTTGTTAATCACTCTGGGAACAATCGTTTCCACTTCTGTTTAAACCTCAGTGCTATAATGTAAGGCTCTAATTACCTGTGACTTCCTCTAGCCAGACAGTACTTTTTTTTTTCTCGTTTGCAACATTTTACAACCTTGAGAAGCTTTAGGAGTATAGGCAGTTCTTAGTTTATCACCAACATACATCACATCTGAGAACTGAGAACAAATTTATCCAATGATAAAGACTAACAAAAGAACAAAAATATATAAAAGGCGTAAAACAAACTAATGGCCAGGGTAGTTCATTGTTTAATAAGCTCAGAATTTACACATTTGCAGAAAATTTAACTGGCTATAAAGTTACTTGTAGCTGCTTGTGCATAATGTGGATCATAGAATGTCCATGGCCTGCCCCAGCTAATTGCACAGTACTGAGTATCCTTGGCTTTCAAGGTGGCACCGTGGTCTGACTAGATGTGTAAATATCATCCATTTAGGAGTACTTGATTAGTATGATTCACGTCTGCTGTGCTGAGGAATTGCTGTGTCATATCTGGAAAGGTGTCTATTGCAGTCAACGTCAAACAATACCCTCGAGAGGCGATTAGGGGCCAATGTGCTGTATTTGTGAGGACTGGCCATGTCCATTGCCCTGGGCTGTGTGCCCTGGATTTCCTTTACTCACTTGACTGTAACTGGTAAAAAAGACACATTTGCCTGTGTTCCTTGGTCCCAAGTGCTGGAAACACTAGATCTTGTTTTGGAGCCCAGTCTTGGATTGTAAGTGGATTGCAAGTGTCTTAGAACACATAGATGTGTTATAAATTGTTTTCAATATCTGAACTTGCAAGCTTATTTTGATCTTTTGGGTCTAGTGAGATACTGAAGAAAGATTTTACTATAATTTCCACTACCACACACCAAGTGCCTTCGGTCTGTAACTGTGCATCATATCTGGAACTGCCATTGCTATTGGAGCCACTGCCATGGTTAGCTTATATAAGCCACCTTTTACTGGCCAGGCAAGGCTATTATAAGATGACAGATTTTCTTGAGTATCCCTGCATATGCTGTCTCCTTGATCAAGACAGTGATCTTCTGACCAGCTCCCTTTCCCCTTCCTATTCCTTTCTCCCCCTCTCCTTCCCACTGTATCTTGTGCTGTTTCACAATAACGATCTAGATAGGCCAGGATAGCTATGTGGCTTCCAGTCATATACTCATCCCTACTTCCACTGTCTTAATCGTAGCATTTCCACATTGAGAACATCCCTTAAAATCAAGAGAACTGTTACATTTATGTAGAATATCTATCCCCATCATCTATTCAGCATAAATCTATTATTTATGACTGTTTGGATATGTGTTCGCCCTAAAGAACCCACCAGAAATGTATATGATTTGAGAGGATTTCCAAATCTAGTAAGAATATTCTTTCAACCTCACCCCTAGGGACTTCCTGGTACTATAATGGCCTGTGCTCAGGATAGATGAAAGGCTTGACAGCTTGGTTACCATCACTTCTCCAACCCATCTTGACCAGTATATATGGCTTTCATTTCATGTGGATGAAACCCTTTATTCTTGTCCTGTTTATTGTTGAAGGAGGTAAGATCTGTGTACAGAGTGGGTACCAAACGTTTCGGGTGAATGCCAATCAAATGGTATCATGTCAGACAGGATAGTCTGCCAATAGTAAATACATGGTGTCCAGGAATAATTCCTGCTCACAGCCCAAACCTTAAAGTACCATGGCTATTCTGTAGCCCAGTAGTGAGAGAGAATTTCTCCGAACGGCAGACAAACAATTTCCTCATTAGATTCTCTCTGGCCTAATATCCATGTCTACGTGAACATATGACTCAGACTTGAACCATTGATTTTTCTGTCCCTTGGCCTGCAGGAAATTACATTTAGCTTTTGCCATGGTGTCCATTCTGGGTAGTTTATTGCCCTGTTCCTAAATAGTTTTTCAGAGATTATTCCTGCAATACAAGAGTACGTTCAGTTGTCTCTGATAGCCTGTTTGCACTGTGTGGATGAACTGATTAATCTAAATTGGGTCACTATTTCATCACCTGGGCACTCTCAAGTCTTCATTTAAAATCCAAGATGGAGTCACAGTGGACCTAAGGGAAGAGGTAGCTTGCCCTACTGGATTTCAAGGGTATGTATTGGAAAATGAGAATTCATCTTGGATAGGCCACTGTTTTATTATAGCTGTAAAGACTATTAAAAGAAACAGGGGCTTCCCTGGTGGCACAGTGGTTGAGAATCTGCCTGCCAGTGCAGGGGACACAGGTTTGAGCCCTGGTCTGGGAAGGTCCCATATGCCGCAGAGCAGCTGGGCCCGTGAGCCACAACTACTGAGCCTGCGCGTCTGGAGCCTATGCTCTGCAACAAGAGAGGCCGCGATAGTGAGAGGCCTGTGCTCCATGATGAACAGTGGCCCCCGCTCGCCGCAACTAGAGAAAGCCCTTGCACAGAAATGAAGACCCAACACAGCCAAAAATAAATAAATTAATACATTAATTTAAAAAAGAAAACAAAACAGAAAACAAGACACCAGGCCCCAAATGGAGTCCCCTATGCTAAACCTCACATCACCAAACTGAGAGATTTACCTTAACTACACTTTTGGCTCTTCCAGAAATGGAATCTTAAACCAGTCAATCAGAAATCATCTCGTCAGCACTAGTTAAGTAATCTGCCTGATAGACCCCTGCCATCCCCTAAAGGAAAGTAACTTTGCAATAATCAGCCCACCATTTTGCCAGTATAACTTCCTTGTTCCCACTCCCTTCTGCCTATAAAAGTCTTCCATATTTTACAGCTCTTCAGAGTTTCTTTCTTTTTTAAATTTTTTATTTTATTTTTTTCTTTTCTGGCCATGCCATGTGGCATGCAGGATCTTAGTCCCCTGACCAGCGATCAAACCCGTGCCCCCCTGCCGTGGAAGCATGGAGTTTTAACCACTGGACCACCAGGGAAGTCTCGTGGAGCGTCTTTCTAACTGTTAAATTGGATGCTGACCAATTTGAATCAATTTTTGCTCAAATCAACTCTTAAAAGTTTTAATGTGCCTCAGATCATCTTTTAACAAGACCTACTGCAGTAAAGCTCCAACAGGTCTTTACATCGTCTTTCTCCACATCCACATCATTAGACAGTGTGTTCATTGACCAGTGGTGCTTAGAGCATGAGGTTGGTTCTGAAAGTGACTGAGTGACTTTGAAGCCTTCATATCCAGCAAAACTTACATCGATCCATAATATGCTATTTGGATGAGACTTTATGACTTCCTCAGGCTTTTGCCCTAAGCATATCTCTAATTTCTTTCTTTTCTTACTCATTGTAAGAACGTATCTCAGTAAATTTTGGAGTGACTAAACCGGTCTTGATCACCAGGGAGTTTTCTATCTATAGTTATGGCCACCAGCAGAAGGGAAATAGTTTTTATTCTCTTGAAAGTATAGGTGGGTGAACAGCAAGCCCAATAAACTTTGTTTCATACTGCAAGACCACCACTTCCCACTGATGGAACCTTTCAGGAGTCTCGACAACAGTGGTCAAAAACCATTTGCCCTCACTGTCACTGAAGACTTTGCTGAACAAGTCTGCTTCTGCATACCATACCTGGCCAGATGATCCATAGGACCTATTGGCCTTTATATCCACAAAGGCATTGTGACCTTGTCTTTTCTTGTCTGCACAGAGACTCATGATGTGTCTAGGTGGCCTTCCTTATACTTATTTATATTTTCTTTCTGACTTGCTGAGTTTTTGAATTTGAGTGCTGCTACACCTGATTAAATGTGGAAAATACGTAGAAAGTTTACATTACCACAGACAGTTTTCCCTTACCTCATCCAAGTCAATCCCATAAATATCTAAACTTCTCATTTCTGTCACAATACATTCATTGTACTATTAAGTTTATAATAAAGTGTAAAAGTGCTTTCCAAAATGGTTGTAATATTGTGCATTCCATCCATCTATGTATAACAGAGGTGGTCGTTCTCAATCCTCACCACTTTTGTTACTGCCAGTCTTTTTCATTTTAGTCATTTCAGTTTGTGCTGGTATCTCATTGCAGTTTTAGTTTGTATTTTCCTGATGACTAAGTATATGGGACAGTATTTCATGTGATTATTGGGCATTCATATGTTTCCTTTTTAAAATGTCTGTTCAAATATTTTGCAAAGTTTAATGGGGTTGTCTTTTTATTATATACTTAACAGGAATTCTTAATATAAACTATGTACAAGCCTTGGCCAGGTTTTCTCCCAGTATGTGGCTTAGCTTTGTGTTTTCTTAATGACATCTTTCAAAGAGTCAAAGTTTTTAATTTGATGAAGTCCAGTTTATAATTTTCTTCTTTGATGTGTTATGCTACTTGTAGCCTATCCTAAATTTGTGAAGCTTCCTTGTAAATGTTCTTCTAGAAGTCTGCAAATTTTAGTTTTTGTGTGTATGTGTATGATCCATTTTGAGTAATTTGTGGCACTTTGTAAGTTAAGGATCAAGGTATATTTTTCTCCGTAAAGATATCCAATTGTTCTAGACCCATTTGTTGAAGAGACTGTCCTTCCCCCATTGAATTACCTTGGTACATTTACTGAAAAACAATTCATGACATACTTTGTGTTCCAATAATCTACGTATCTATCCAATACCAGTTCTCCTTATCCTAATGCACAAAATCAGGTAAAATGTATCTTCATGTTTGGTTACTTCTTTCTCAAGATAGATTTGGCTATTTTAGGTCTTTATATTTCTGTGTAAAATTTTAAATCAACTTTTCCATTTCTACCCACCCCCTAAAAAAAAAAAACTCTTGAAATTAAAAAAAAAATCTGAAGATGAATTTATGGAGAATTGAATAGCATACATAATGTGATTTTCAAACCATGAATATGGTATATTGTTCCATTTATTTAGGTGTCTGTAATTACTTAAATTTAACCCTAAGTAGTTCATGTTTTTGAATATTATTGTAAATTGCATATTTTTTTTAAAAAAATTCAATTTTCAGTGCGCTTTGCAAGTATATAGAAATGAAATTAAATAATGAAAGTTGTTGATTCCTCCTGTAGTCAGCTTAGCGTTACTTTGAATGACTGGTTTATATTTTGGAAAATACCTGCAAAATGCCTCAGTCAAAATTATCAAATAACCAATAAATATCTGAAAAAGAGTATGCTTATGGTGTTTATTCCAGAAATAGAGAAATGTTTCAGTATTTTTCAACATATATCATTAAAGTAACAAAGAGATAAAAATTACAAGATATTAAATATTGAAGAAACATTTGATAAAATGTTTGGACAACTAGGAGTAAAAGAATGTTCTTTGGTTTCTCAAACTTCTCAATGATAAACCACAGTTACCTATTTTACAAAGTCCTCGCTTCCAGTCCCATGATGGAATTCCATTTTTAAACTACATGTCATAAAAGGCCAATTTCTAAGCCTGGTATTTAGTCTAGGTTTCCGTTATACATTGAGTATCGTCCAAATATGTTCTGCACTGTAGTAGGCTTTCTCTTTGATTCTAGGTTTTAGAGATTTCCCTTTCACGTCATTGATTATTGTTCTATTTTCCCCAATGTTAATGTTTACTGTGTGTTTAATCTTCCATCTTCACTAAATTCTCTTGATAGTTTCCATTAAAATATTTATATTGTGAAGCATAACACATTCTTCTTAATAATGAAACATGAAAATTAAAAAAAGAAAGAATATCATCTGATTCCTGTAAATATTATGAAGTGTTATATAGTAATAGAATTGGGGATATACTTTAATAATATGCAGTTAATGTAATTGAAGACATTATATTTAATTTTATATAGGACATTATATGAGTATCCAGGTATAATAAAATATCATGAATAAATTATTATTCTATAAACACAACTGACCATTTAATTTTGGGGGGAAAAGATACATTATTATAGTTACTTTTACAACATACTATTCAAACTATTTAATGTCAAATAAAAATACATATATACACACATATGTGTATATATATAACACAAAACTTGTACACACACACTGTACCTTCACATATTTACTGGGGTTAGGGTGGAGGAAAGTTTTATACATAAACTTTAAGAACAAATCCCAAAGAAAGGTGGCAGTTGTCAGATTTCACAATATCATAATAGCAAAAAATTAAAACAAAAAAACTGCCAAAATAGAAATAAATTGTCTTGTCATGGCAAATTGTAAAACACTGTAAAATATATTAGTGGCTAGGGGTTAACGTCATTAATATAAAAGTGCTTACAAATAAAGGAAATAAACAGAAGACTACTTCAACAAAAAGTATGCATAAAAGTATTAAATAAACCAGATTGTGCAGATATGTAAAATGTTCAGCATATTAATAATAAAACTAACAAAATTGAAACAGATATAAACACTTAGTAATTTGTGCCTATCCACTTTACTTATTTTAAAATATTATCAGTCTTGTTTAACATCACTCTTACACTGAATAGATAACTATATAGAAAGAAGGAAATATAGTGTATATTATGAAGAGCCTTTAATATTTTTAAATTCTTTGACCTAATAACTTCTAGAATCAATCTTTCATGTACAATCTTAGAGCTTAAAAAATGACAAAAAATTTCTTTGAAATGTCATTTACAACAATAATATGCTGTTGTAATTTAGAAACCTCTATTTTGTCACATTCAAAAATTATTATATATTCACAGAATGATATCTTGAAGAGACTTGATAAGATGCATAACTACTTATGATGTAGTAAGTGAAAAAAAAAAATCTCAAAATTTACAATTCCTATATTTATGAACACAAAGATTGAAATAAATTGCATTACATTTTTAGCAGTTCAAATTCTTGAGCATGGAATTGTGAATAATTTCATTGCCATATTTTTTCTATATCAAAATATATTAAGTTTAGATATATATATTAAGTGGTGTTAAAAATAGATACAGAAGTAAAAATTATACTATGATTGTAATTAACTTAGAGTCATACTTTAGTATATTATGACAATAAATAAAATGATTTATTTGATTGAAAATTCCTTTTATGTAAATTGATTGCATTTGCTTTTTAGCAATGCTCTCATAAAAAATGCTGTGATGCTGTAACATGTTCTCTGCTTGGAGATGCAGAGTGTGGTACAGGACCATGCTGTGACAGAAAAACTTGTCAGGTAAGTTTTCAAAATATTGCCTTATTTTCTTTCTTTCATGAAATTTTTGCGTTCTTGTGGGTGCGTTTTGTAGCTTTTTTTTTTTTTTTTGCTTTTATTTTTACTCATGTTTCAAATTATATTACTTTATATACTTGATTCATACACAGTTGATTTCAGAACTGAGAGAAGGTCCTTAGATCTTTTTCAACCTCTTTCATAGTGCTGCCTCTTACTGTACTGTTTCAATCTCTACTCAAGACCCATCCTCTTATTGCATTTAATAACAATTCCAGATAATTTGGGTGCCATGAGTTCCTCTTGGTCGTGCCTGACTGTAGCTCTTCATGATTGAACGACTTATGACAAAATTATGAATAAGCCACCCAACACACACTTGACATGTAATATTTTAATAAACAGACAATAATAACAAAAATGCCTCATTTTGAAAGTAGCAGAAAAGGAATCCATGTAGAATAGTCAGCAATATGTAGCATATCTAATAGTGAAGATTAGCTTTGGCAAGACCCTGGAAGTGACTGACTGAAACTTTGACTTCCCTTGGGAAGTTTTCCATTCAATTTTCCTTCATAGACACATCTGATAGGAGACCGGGTAAGATCTCTGTTCTAGGGATTGCTTCATTTTAGCGACTCACCTTTTTTGTGTCACTTTCAGGGGTCTATGACAAACATAAAGACTGATTAGTGAGAGGTTTTGCTGCCAAGTTTTTTCTCTTTGTCCATGGAATCTCTCTTAACATCATTTTACTTTGCTCTATGCGTGTTCTTTTTCACTCATTGGGCTAGTTTTTAAAGCCAATGGTCATTTGTTTCAAGGCACATGAACGTAGAGGCCAGCCTAGGGTTTCCGCTTCTTGGCAGTAAACCTTGCTGCACTTTCCTTCACCAGAGCTCTCATCTTAGACTTTGTCTCCAAATCAGTGGAACTGAGCAGTCAGACTTTACTAAACAGTCCATTGCCCTCTACCTACATCTCAAAGGGTAATTCTTTACAACAGAGGTAATTGCTACATTTGGTCAAATGAAAATTCATAGTATAACTTACTAGGGAGGGCTTCAGGGTAACAGCTAAATGTACTATGTTAGTTCACATTAATTTTATTATGTATTATAGTATAGAATTTGGCTTTTGCTGTCATTTAAAGGCTCACAGGTGCCTTACACTCTGCTCTCTTACGGGTGGCCATAAGCTTAAAAGGCTTTCCATTTTCTTCTCTGTCCACTTCCAGTTAGGCTAGTTTCCACTGACTTTTGTCTGCAATTTAGGGATCTGATCCAGTTTTTTTCTTATAAATTTTCATTTTAGATGGACACAAGTCCAAGTGCAAAGACATGGGACACCAGTAGTTTAACCAGCTGTTTTTCTGACACATAACAGTGATTAATATGTTTTTAGCCAGTACCCAGACATTCCTGTATGAAATTTAAGAAACTGTGATTGGTACGGCATAACACCAGTTGTTATGGGTCAGTTGTATCTTGATCAACAGCCAAGCAAAGAATAACAAACAAACCCTTATGAAGCTTAAGTAAGGCATGAGTCTAGCTTTGTGCTCAGGTGAATCTTTGTTTGGAACAAGAGCAACAGGATTCTTATTCTACATCTGTTGGATATCCTTGCCTTTTTGTTGGCAGTTCTCAAACAAGCTTTTCCTGTAGGCAGTCAGATAGCACATTGCAGTTCCTGGCTTTTCTAGTCCATAGTGTGTGATGTTTCAGGAGACCAGAGGGATCCTCTCTTTCCCAACATCGATCTCCACCTCTGGTAGTGGCAGAAACCCTGACCCACCACTACATTCTAGGTTAAATTCCCACCACTGTGTCTAGGGAGAAGTGTTCCAATTATTATCCTGAGTCAGCAGCAGTTTCAAGTGATTTATAAACTCCTCATGGTGGAAGTGGAGTTGGTCCTGAAAGGAAAATTACTTGAAATACAAAAAGGATAAAGATGTACATTAAGAAACATTTTATAAACATGGCAAAGACTGGCATCTGAGTTAAACATCTCAGGAGTGCAACTAATTAGTCCCCAAGACTCAAAAGCTGGAAAACAAATACACGTAGTTTTATATCAAATATTTTCTATTTATCTTGAAGTAAATATTCAGGATAACCAGAGCATTTTAACCATGAGAACTTTCACCAGAGCCATTGTTTTAAATGTTTAAGTGCAAATTACACAATAAAGAATTAACCATTTTCAAGTGAACAATTCAGTAGCATTTAGTGCATTCACAATGTTGTGCAACCACCTCGACCTGGTTCCATAGCAGGTTCCTCATCCGAACAGGAGACGCCGACTCATTACACACTTGCCTTCCTTTCTCCCTTCCCCTCAGTCCCTGGCAACCAGCCATCTGCATTCTGCCTCTCTGGATTTACCTACTCTGGATTTTTCATATTGGTAGAACCATACAGTGTGTGACCTTTGTGTCTGGTTCTCTTCACTAAACACAGTGTTTTGAAGTTTTGATCACCTTGTAGCATAAACCAGTATTCTATTCCTTTATGTGGCTGAACGTATTCCATTGTCCATAGGACAATTTGTTTATCCATTGATGGACATTTGGCTTCTTTCTGATCTATTCTGCCAGAACTTTTAAGTAAATTCATAATTTAACTTTAAATACTTACAAATGTATTAATAATGGAAATGATAGTTACAAATACAATCCTATTTAAATTTGTATATTTTGTTTTACTACTTTAAAAACAAATATTTGGTTTTCTTTGTCTCACAGATAGCTGAAAGAGGACATGTATGTAGGAAAAGCACGGATATGTGTGATTTTCCAGAATTTTGCAATGGGATAACTGAGTTTTGTGTACCTGATATGAAATCTGCTGATTTAGAACTGTGCAATAATAAGACTGCCTTTTGCTATCAAGGAGTATGCCAAGATACAGATAAACAGTGTGCAGAGTTGTTTGGAAAATGTAATGGTTGTATTTTTTTTCTGAGGTTTATTATTAAACTATATTTGTTTCTTAAGTCAGTAATGTACCCTATAGCCATAATGATAATTATTGCTTAAATCTAAATTTGGAGATAAAATTGCAAAACAAAGCATCTTTGACCTATGTCAGGAGGGAAAATAGAGCTAGTAAGTACGAGATAAAAAGAATAGGATAGGGCTTCCCTGGTGGCGCAGTGGTTGAGAGTCCACCTGCCGATGCAGGGGACACGGGTTCGTGCCCCGGTCCAGGAAGATCCCACATGCCGCGGAGCGGCTGGGCCCGTGAGCCATGGCCGCTGAGCCTGCGGGTCCAGAGCCTGTGCTCCACAACGGGAGAGGCCACAGCAGTAAGAGGCCCACGTACCGCAAAAAAAAAAAAAGAATAGGATATTAGTCAAGTTTCAGGTGATTGGTGGAAATGGAGTGGACTATTAGAATTACAGATAAGTGCGCAAATGGTTGTTTTACTTCTTAATCATTTCTGGACGATAATAACAGTTTCTATTCTCGAGTAGGTAGTTTTTAGTTAAGTGTTTCTCCTTCATATATAGCCAGTAGATGGCACCAAATATTTATAGTAGATGACACTGCCTGGGCTTTGTTGTCTAAATGTCTTTGTATAAATTTACCACGCTTTTAATTTTTAATGTTTTTTTTTTTAAGATGAGTAATTGAAACTTTATATTTTCAGTTTCGAAGGGGGCTTCTGCTCTATGTTCACAAGAAGTGAATATGCATACAGATGACTTTGGACACTGCTATGGTCGTTTTTGTAATTATCGTTGCATATTTAGAAAAATATACATTTTCCAAATGCACTGTATGTGTATGTGTGTGTACTGCAAAGAATCACTTAATACAAATGAGAGATGAGTATAGTATATAAAGATAAATTTACACGGTGCACTTCGTAAGATGGTGTATATTCTTTATTTAAAAAAATTTTTTTAACATCTTTATTGGAGTATAATTGCTTTACAATGGTGTATTCGTTTCTGCTTTAAAACAAAATGAATCAGCTATACATATACATATATTCCCATATCTCCTCCCTCTTGCGTCTCCCTCCCTCCCTCCCTATCCCACCCCTCTAGGTGGTCACAAAGCACCGAGCTGATCTCCCTGTGCTATGTGGCTGCTTCCCACTACCTATCTATTTTACATTTGGTACTGTATATATATGTCCATGCCACTCACTCACTTCGTCCCAGCTTACCCTTCCCCCTCCTCATGTCCTCAAGTCCATTCTCTACATGTG
>RJWK010017592.1:0-34186 GCA_004363435.1 Platanista minor | reverse complement strand
ATAATGCCATTTACAGCAACATGAATAGACGTAGAGATGATCATACTAAGTGAAGTAAGTCAGAAAGAGAAAGACAAATGCCATATGTTATCACTTATATGTGGAATCTAAAATATGACACAAATAAGCTTATCTATGAAACAGAAACAGACTCACAGACATAGAGAACAGACCTGCGGTTGCCAAGGGGGAGGGTAGGTGGGGAAGGGATGAACTGAGAATTTGGGATTAGCAGATGCAAACTATTATATATAGGATGGATAAACAGCAAGGTCCTACTGTACAGAACAGGGAACTATATTCAATATTCTGTGATAAACCATGATGGATTATTACTCAACAATTTATATGTATGTGTATACATAACTGAATCACTTTGCTGTCCAGCAGAAATTAATACAACATTGTAATCAACTATACTTCATTATTAAAAAAACCCAAAAAACAAAAAAAACAAAAAAACAAAACAAAACAAAAAAATAAAGTTACTTGAATTTAATACTGAATTTATTAAAGTATAAATTTTACAATGTAGTTTTCCTTAACCCCTTAAATTAAACTTACAAATATTTTTATTTATAATTCTCAATCATATAAAATAAGAGCAATTATTTTTAAGGGATCCTTTGAATAATTTTTGCTAAATTCAAGTTTACCAAATCTAAGTGTGAACCCCATTAAACAATTTGCCCTATTTACTAGCTTAGTTAATCCCCTTAAACATTAAATTGCATGTATAAATTTGCTACAATTAATTTAATATTTAAACACTTCACATGTCTGATTTGGTGGATTTAGAACCCTAACAAGCAAACCCTTCCAAATATGAATATGCAATTTCTAATAAATCTAGTAAAGTTTATATATTTGTAAGTACATTTTTTTTTTTTTTTTTTTTTTTTTTTTTTTGCGGTACACGGGCCTCTCACTGTTGTGGCCTCTCCCGTTGCGGAGCACAGGCTCCAGACGCGCAGGCTCAGTGGCCATGGCTCACGGGCCCAGCCACTCCACGGCATGTGGGATTTTCCCGGACCAGGGCTCGAACCCGTGTCCCCTGCATCGGCAGGTGGACTCTCAACCACTGCGCCACCAGGGAAGCCCTGTAAGTACATTTATAATTTCAAACTTTTATACATATCAGTAGTTTTAACAGAATTAATAAATTTTATTTTAACTTTCAACTTAAAAAAATCACAAGTAAAATTATTTTTACATTTGAAACTGCATTTCAGGTTAATCTGTTGGATTTTCTAACATTGCTAACTTTTCTCACACATTACAACCATTAAGAAAAATCAAATACGGAAATTATCTTGACTTTCACACTAAAGTACTAGTACTATGCGTTTAATTTAGTTCATTTCTGTATTCTAAACTTTCCCATGGATAAAAACTACCTACTCATAAAGAGAATAATTTGACTCATGTGAGTGATGTAAGGTTTATTATTAACCAGTGATATTTGAACAGGACAGAGGTCTCAAAAGTCATGTGTTTTTAGAGTGATGCCACTTGTGGCACAGATGGGCACATTGTGTACTTCCTATGATCAATATAACTGCTGGGGACTCAGATTCCTTCCTTTTCAGTGAAGTCTGGTTTCTCCTAGATTTAAATTCCCCCTGCATACAAATTCATTCCTACAAAGGGTGCAGAAAGCGTCCTTCACTACTAGATTGGATTCTCCCTGTCTATCTTTCAGGACACTTAAAGGCCATTTAATATTTCTCTTTTGTAGAAGAAACCCTGCACTCCTTACACAATGACAGTTAACTGTCTCACAAACCTCTTATATACCTTCTGAATTCTCTATTCTTATTTTTCCCCATCTTTTCTGTCGGGTTAGGCCCCATCCCTAAGTATTTTAATATCATCCATTGGGTTGTGTATACCTCACTACCATCATCTGACTCAGAAGTCAACTGAATATACTCACGCTACTGAAAAAATATAGAGAGGTCTGGGGTGGTCTTCATAAAATGTGGGCGAAGTCTTTATCCATAGAAATGAGTTTGTGGGAATATTGTTGGTAAAAATGTAAATTGGTGCCGCCACTATGGAAAACAGTTTGAAGGTTCCTCAAAGAAGTAAAAATAGAGCTACCATATGATCAAGCAATTCCACTGCTGGTATATATCTGAAGGAACATAATCACTATTCTGAAGAGATATCTGCACCTCTATGTTCATAGCAGCACTGTTTACCATAGCCAAGACACAGAAACAACTTAAGTTTCCATTGGTGGATGAATAAAGAAAATGTGGCATATGTTTACACTGGAATATTATTTAGACATAAAAACGAAGGAAATCCTGTCATTTGCAATAACATGGATGGACCTTGAGGGCATAATGCTAAGTGAAATAAGTCAGACTGAGAAAGACATATATTGTCTTATTTAGACATATGCAGAGTCTAAAAAACTGAGCTCATAGAAACAGAGTTCAAACTCATAATTGCCAGAGGTGGGGAAAGTGGAGTAGGGCAATTGAATGAACGTGGTCAAAAGTTATAACATTCCAACTATACGATAATCAAGTTCTGGGGATGTAATGTGCAGCATGGTGACTATAATTAACAATACTGTATGCATATTTGAAAGTTGCTAAAAGGATAGATCTCAGAAGTTCTCATCACAAGGAAAAACTTTTAATTATGTGAGGTGATGGATGTTAACCAAACTTATTGTGGTAATTATTTTTTAATACGCACCCACACATATATCAAATTGTACACTTTAAACTTACACAGTGTTATACGTCAATTATGTCTCAGTATATAATTGACATATACGGGGAAAAATGAAAGAAATAAGTGCATGTGGAAATGAGCAGAGCAAAGGATACAGCCTTGAATGTTGCTGAAGTTTAAGAGTCAAGAGGAGGAGAGGGCAAAAGAAACAGAAAGAGAGGTTAGAGCTCATGGGAGAAGGTCCAGGATTCACAAGAAAAACAAGAATGGAAAGAGCTTCAAGAAATGGAGGCAGATGAAAAGTTGCAAAGAACTAAAAGTCCTGTGAGATTAAGAATGAGAAAAAGTCTTCAAGATTGGAAAGAACCTAATTGAGAACTGGTCTTGATTTAAGTTATGTTCCTGTTATTATTGCCAAGTTACCCTCTCAAAAACTAAATGATGGAAATGATTGAAAGTTGACTTCTTGAAGACATTCTAAAGTAATTAGTTGATATTGTTCAAGGCTGAAGGGTGGTCATAATTGCCTTTAAGCATATGAATAAGAATGAACAGTTATTCACCGAGTTTTGCAAGGTGCTTCATGAAAGCAAAGATGTTTAAAGCACTTACATATAAGAAAGAGCCATTAAACACAGAGAAGAACATCTTAGAAGCTGTGGAGTATCTGGCCTTAGATGCCTTCAAAGAAAGCATAGAAAATCACTATAAGTGTATGTGTGTACATGTATGTATGACCATTTCAGGAAAGCAGGAAAGTGAAATGATATCTAGATTCTTTTAAAAGCCTTATCATTTATTCTTACTTATAAAGGAATTGAATAATGTATCTGAAATGCCAACCAGAATTCCTAGAACACCAAGAGTACTCAAGTAATATTAGTCATCTTGTCACCAGTTCTAGATATTCCTTCATTCATTTAAAAATGTATGTGCATCCTCTCACCTAGGTACTAGGGATAAATCATCGAACAACGTATCATACCAACACTACTTATATCCTCGTGAGGGAGACAGATTGAAAAAGTAAACAAATATATGAATAAAATAATTACAATTTGTTAGTTGTTATGAAGAAACCAAATAAGGGACAGACGTGCAGGACGCCTGAAAGGATAGTGAGGACGGCTCCTTCAGAAAGATCTTTAAGAGTGATACAAACTGATATTTGGTATAAAACCACCTTGCCTTCTGTATAGGAATAGATTTGAAAAGGGCACAAGTGGAAGCAGGAAGACTAGTTAAGGAGCTGTTCTAATGATCAAGTTGAGAGGATGGCCACCAGAGCATAGATGGAGAGATTTGAGTTAGATTTGGGAGGCAATATTGACAGAACCTGCTGAAATACTTCATGTGATGAAAGAGAGAGTTGAGGATAAAAGGTTTATGCCATGGGCAATTTGGTGTCCTAGACAGACACAGGAAATCAAGAGGTAGACAAGATCTAGGAGGAGTGTGGGATGAATTGCTGAGTTAGCATTTGCACTCACTGAGGTTGAGGGACCTGGAAGACATTTTTGTTGTGATGTCAAACTAGAAGAAAGGTGTCCTATGGCGTTAGAGACAAGTACATCTGCATACAGTAACAGAGCAACTTGCAGGTATTTATAGAAAAACATGTCAACATATGAAAAACTGGACACAGTCTGTCTATGTAACAAGAGTACACAGAGTAAGCGTTTTCTTATCTTGTGTTCTCTATGGCAGTTAAGCACTAGTTACAGCTAAACTGCCATAGAGAACAAATACACAAAGTTTAAGAATGTAGCCAGAGCTCTCCTTATTCTCCTTTTGCCAGGACAAAGGTTAGCTGATTTGTGAGAATTTCAAGTTGCTCTTGGTGAATGACTATCGTCAATAGTGTTTTCATCTAGGGAAAAAAAAGTCTACTCTTGGCTTGTGTTGAATTTTAACATACAGAGCCCAGCATGAATTTGTAACTTTAGTCCACTAGAATTTTTTTTCTTTCTGGTACAAATAAGCTCACGTATTAAAAGTTTTATTTACATTTGACTTGCCTTCAGTCATTAGACAGAAAAATTAGCTAAGGCTCCAAGTCTGAATTGCACCTTTGATAAATGTAGTCATTGGCAATAAAAGATTAGATGTAGTGAATTTATACCACCTAGAAAGGCTAGCTATGTTTTCATTTTTCTCAAGGCTTTCAAGTCATTTCCTTGAACAAAATCAACCAGCTATGCACTTTGAGCACCTTTTGCAGTACTTTTTTATGAGCAATTTTTTTAAGGTCCATTAAGCCAGCATTGTACTTTTACATCTGTATTTTAAGTTTTGCTTTCCTTTTTATTTTTCATGCACAGTTTGGTAGGTAAACACAAATTATTCAAGTGCTGTTTCCATCTGAAATCTTAGTACTGAAAACTGGCTTGAGCTAAAAGGACTTCCATGAATCAATAATAAGCACAGGGAGGAGATGATAAGGTAGATCTAAGATGCCACCGATCTTTTCTAAATAGGCATACATATCTAGGAACAAGGAAAGATAATAATCTTGTACATGTAAAAGAGTTTGTATATTTCAGATCACATCTAACTTGTTTTCTAAAGGTCCTTTTGGTACCTTTAGTAAGTACCAGTATGAGTCAATCTCATGACTTTCCAGAAAGGCAAGCACTGTCCTCACTTTACAGATTAAAATGTTGAAATTTGGAAAGATTAAGTAATCTGACTAGAAAATGAGTGGAGCAGGATTTAAATCTAGTCTTCCTTCCTCTATAGCTTTTATAGTTACTCTACATTACTAAATAGGGAGGCTAGATACCAGCCCCAGCCCATAGAATTGGATATAATCCATGAGGGAATTAACAATAGTACTACAGTTACAGCTTTGGAAAACCTAGCTTTATTTCTGGGTTTGGGATTTCCTTTTGGGAGCGGGAGCTGGAATTTCTCTGTCCCTAACCCCTGTTGTGACCCCAGCAGCCTGGGACAGCATATCCACTAGGGTTGAAGGTAGAGCAAGTGAAGGGTTGAGTAATGAGATAGGAGACAGATACCTATTGACTTCCAGCGCACCCTTTCTTAGAAGTTACTGAAGAAAATGTTCCTGCAAAATAAGGGAGAAAACTCAGTTCTCATCCAAGAACCCTGGGACTTAGGGGTCAGTCCTTCGTGCCAGCATCTGCTTCCTTTGTGCCTAAGGCCCTTGGCCTATTCAGAGTAGGGCAATTCCACTGGTGGTTCTTTCCTTCCCTGCCCATTCCCAGGGAATCATCACAAATGTTCTCCAAGCAACAGTACACAGTGTGCTTTCTCATAGTCACCTAGACAGCCAGCTCTTGCTGGGATCTTGCTGCCTCGAGTAATGTATTTCAGAAGGCTGAGGTCTTGGTCACTCAGAAAACCTGTAACCCAGGTCCCCTTCCCAGGCTACAGTTTTTGGTTCATTCCAACCTCTACACCTTGTCAGATCATGTCGTTTCGGTCCTTTATGGTCCTGGCCTCAAGTTGCAAACTGGTGGCATTAGACTATCTCTCAACAGAAAACATTCCCTTCTACTGCCTTGTGTTTAAAAAAAAGTTTAAAACTACAAATATTTAAAAATTAGAGTTAATGTAAAATGTTGGGTTTCATATTTCTTTTAAAAACACAGGAACTCTGGCAATATTAAGTCCTCAGACCTGGATGGCAACAGCTAGATTCAGATGAATTGGGTGAGCTTCCTTTAAGTGGGACAGATACTTCCCAGTTACCACAGTCCCTACAACTCCCTATTATCTTATATCTTAAGGGCTCTACTCACTTGTTTCAGGCAGGGCCCTGGAGGTATTTCAGTTTGCAACCTCTCCCTAGACCTTCAATCCACAAAGCTCAGTTTATTTGCCTCCTGCCTGATGGATAAAGAGAGTCCCAGTTTGAGATACAAAGTCTTAGCTTCGTCTTGAGAAGGGTAAGAGAAGAGGGAAGAAAACACACCCATTACTTTTTCACTTATCCTACCACATACAACAGAAGAAACTTGCTTAGAAAAGATGAAACACTTGCATTATGGATACATAACTCAAGTAAGAGTTTGAATTCAGGACTTTCTGCCTCCAAAGTCCAAATGTTTTCCATTACACAATGAAAAAATGCATTATGAAATAAAGTAGAAGTTAACATTTTTCCCAAAAAGATTTTAGTGATTCTATCTGAAAATATTTAAGTTCACCTACAAAAAGAGAAATTCAAATGATTACTTGCCAAAAGATTGAGCAGACTGTCAAAGCTTGTGGTCTTTTTAAGTTGTCCCAGCCTACCACTTGACAACCAAATTATAATGGAGTCTACAAATCTTTTCATTATCTATATCCAATTGATTATATTCCAAATGACTATAATCTGAAGATCACTGTGTGTATGTGTGATATCAAACACACACACACACACACACACACACACACACACACACACACATACATCTTTCCCATGGTTGATGTTGCTTTCCCAAGCAGGTGTCTTCCATTAAAATGAACAATAACCAGAGTATAATATAAATTTCTCTAAAAATATATCATTAGAGAGATTTTACTCTTAGAATATTAATGATGAAAGATTTAGACTTTTATATTTATAGTTTTGGTCTTATGGCCAAAATATAGAAATTTTAAGAACTTTAAATCTTTTCAATTTTACTTGATAATGACACAAACCTGCTATTGGTTAAAATAAGTCACAAAACAGAAACTAAAACGTTTTCATAATATCTTAAAAATTTCCCTCCAGAAAGATTTCTTCATTGTTAACAATCAATGTTTCACCAAATATCTTGACAGTTGACATACAAAATTTATCATTACAGATGGTAATCCTGAGTAATCAATAAGACTTTAAATTGTGTACATCATGGTCTATTTAATAAAGTAGGGAAGTATACAACTCATTTTAGAAAGAATTAACTACAAAATCATTAAATTTATCTCAGCATACTGATTTTCTACAAATAATTCTAGCTTTCTAAGAATTCACTATAGTTGAGGTTGTTAAGAATTTACTGTGGGGGGGCTTCCCTGGTGGTGCAGTGGTTGAGAGTCTGCCTGCCGATGCAGGGGACACGGGTTCGTGCCCCGGTCTAGGAAGATCCCACATGCCGCAGAGTGGCTGGGCCTGTGAGCCGTGGCCACTGAGCCTGCTCATCCGGAGCCTGTGCTCCACAATGGGAGAGGCCACAACAGTGAGAGGCCCGTGTACCGCAAAAAAAAAAAAAAAAAAAAATACTATGACACACTTACTTTCAGGTCACATATGTTGGTTTGACGATTAACAGCAAAGAAATCTTTCTGGAGGGAATGTGCATCAACATTCCACAAACCCCTCCCCACATGGCTTGTATGAGATTAGACACCTTCTCCCATTCTTGATATTCTATGCCTCTGCATCAACTCACTGATGCCTTTAAAATGTATGCTCTGGGCTTCCCTGGTGGCTCAGTGGTTGGGAGTCCGCCTGCCGATGCAGGGGACGCGGGTTCGTGCCCCGGTTCTGGAGGATCCCACGTGTCGCGGAATGGCTGGGCCCGTGGGCCATGGCCGCTGAGCCTGCGCATCCAGAGCCTGTGCTCCACAGCGGGAGAGGCCGCAACGGTGAGAGGCCCGTGTATCACAAAAAGAAAAAAAAAAAAAGTATGCTCTAAGGGACAAAGAGTCAGTTACAAGGGAACCCCCATAAGGCTATTGGTTGATTTTTCTACAGAAACTTTGCAGGCCAGAAAGGAGTGGCATGATATATTCACAGTCTTTAAAGGAAAAAAACCCTGCAACCTAGGATACTCTACCCAGCAAAATTATTATTTAGAATAGAAGGAGAGATAAAGTATTTCTCAGACAAGCAAAAACTAAAAGAATTCAGAAATACTAAACCTACGCTAAAATAAATATTGAAAGGTCTTCTTTAAATAGAAAAAAAAGCAAGAATCTATAGGAAAGGGGAAATCACAAGAGGAAAGGCAAATATATAAAAGGATTGAAGATCACTTAAATAATAACATAGATTAAAAAACAATCAAAAGACTTTATAACTACAATTAATACGAAAAAGATAAACATGAAGATGTAAAATAGGACATCAATATCACAAAATGTGGGGGAGGAAAATATAAAAATGTAGCTCTCTGAGAATGTGTTTGAACTCATGTGACTATCAGTTTAAAGCAGGTAAATATAGCTATGGGTCAACATACTTGAAAACCAGACTAACCACAAATCAAAAACATACAATAGATTTGCAAACACCAAAAAGAAAGGAATTCAAGGCATACTACAAAAGAAAAACATCAAACAACAAAAGGAAAAACAAAAAGAAGAAATAAACAAAGAATAAATACAAAATCAAGTGGAAAACAAGGTTTAAATTGGCAATAAGTACAAACCTATCAATAACTACATTAAATGTAAATGGACTAAATGCTCTGATCAAAACACATAGAGTGGCAGATTGGATTAAAAAAAAACAAGAACTGACAATATGCTGCCTACAAGAGACTCACTTCAGGGCAAAAGACACACAGATTGAAATTGAAGGCATAGAAAAATATACTTCATATAAATGGAAATGACAAGAAAGTGGGGGTAGCAAAATTCATATCTGACAAAATAGACTTTAAAACAAAGGCTATAACGAAAGACCAAAGAAGGACATAATATTCAGTACAATAACAAAGGGATCAATACAAGAAGAGGATATTTTACTCATTAACATATATGTACCCAGTATAGGAGCACCTAAATATATAAAGAAAGTAATAACAGACATCAAGGGAGAAAATGACAGGAATACAATAATGGTAGGAGACTTACCACCCCATTGACATCAATGGACAGATCTTCCAGACAGAAAATCAGTAAGGTGACAGAGGTCCTCAATGACACAATGGGCTAGTTTGACTTAATGTCTACAGGACACTACATCCAAAAAAAGACTTAGAATACATATTCTCTTTAAGCACACATTAAATGTTCTCTAGGATAGACCACATACTAAGTCACCAAAAAAAGCTTAAACAAGTTGAAGAGTATAGAAATTATCTGAAGCATCTTTTCTTACCACAGTGGAATGAAACTAGAAATCAACCACAGAAAGAACAACAGGAAAAAAGTAATGAACACATGAAGGCTAAACAACATGAGACTAAAAAACCAATGGGTCACCGATGAAATTGAAGAAGAAATCAGAAAGTACTTCAAGACAAATGACAATGAAAACACAACCATACTAAATCTATGAGATGCAGCAAAAGCAGTGCTAAGAGGGAAGTTCTTAGTGATTCAGGCCTTCCTCCAGAAACAAGAAAAATCTCAAATAACCTAATCTACCACCTAAAAGAATTAGATAAAGAAGAACAAACAAAACCCAAAGTCAGCAGAAGGAATAATAAAGATAAGAGATGAAATAAATAAAATAGAGATTAAAAAACAATAGAAAAGATCAATAAAATCAAGAGCTGGTTTTTTGAAAAGATAAACAAAACTGACAAACCTCTAGCCAGGCTCACCAAGAAGAAAAGAGAGAGGACCCAAATAAAATAAGAAATGAAAGAGGAGAAATAACTGATACTGCAGAAATATAAAAATTCATAAGAGAATACTATGAACAGTTATATGCAAACAAACTGGACAACCTAGAAGAAACGGACAAGTTTCTAGAAACATACAGCCTACCAAAATTGAGTCAAGAAGAAACAGAGAATTTGAACAAACAGATCACTAAAAGTGAAATAGAATCTGTAAAAAAAAAAAAAAGAAACAAACAAACAAAAAACTCCCTGCAAACAAACAAAAGTCCAGGACCAGATGGCTTCACTGGCAAAGTCTACCAAACATATAAAGAAGCACTTATACCAATCCTTTTCAAACTACTTCAAAAGACTGAAGAAGAGGGAACTCTCCCAAAGTCATTTTATGAAGCTACCATCATCCTTGATACCAAAACCAGACAAAGACGCTACGAAAAAGAAAATTACAGGCCAACATCTCTGATGAATATAGATGCAAAAATCCTCAACAAGATATTAGCAAACCAAATCCAACAGTACATATAAAGGATCATACGGGCTTCCCTGGTGGCGCAGTGGTTGAGAGTCTGCCTTCTAATGCAGGGGACGTGGGTTCGAGCCCTGGTCTGGGAGGATCCCACATGCCACGGAGCACCTAGGCCCATGAGCCACAACTACTGAGCCTATGCGTCTGGAGCCTGTGCTCTGCAACAAGAGAGGCCGCAATAGTGAGAGGCCCACGCACTGCGCTGAAGAGTGGCCCCCACTTGCCACAACTAGAGAAAGCCCTCGCACAGAAACAAAGACCCAACACAGCAAAAATAAATAAATTAGTTAATAAATTTCTACCCCCAACATCTTAAAAAAAAAAAAAAAAAGATCATACATCATGATCAAGTTGGATTCATTACAAGTTGGATTCATTACAGGGTCGCAAGGATGGTTCAACATATGCAAATCAATCAATGTGATACAACACATTAACAATAGAAAAGACAGAAGCCACATGATCATCTCAATAGGTGCAGATAAAGCATTTGACAAAATTCAACATCCATTCATGATAAAAACTCTCACCAAAATGGATATAGAGGGAACACATCTCAATATAATAATAGGCATTTATGACAGACCCACAGCCAGCATAATACTCAATGGTGAAATGCTGAAAGCCTTCCCCCTAAATTCAGGAACAAGACAAGGATGCCCACTCTCAGCACTTCTATTCAACATAATATTGGAAGTCGTAGCCACAGCAATAAGTCAAGAAAAAAAATAAGTTATAAACATTGGAAGGGAAGAGGTAAAACTGTCACTGTTTGCAGATGACATGATACTATATGTAGAGAACCCTAAAGTCTCCACACAAAAACTGTTAGAACTGATCAATGAATTCAGCAAGGTAGCAGGATACAAGATTAATGTACAGAAATCTGTTACATTTCATTACATTAATAATGAAATACCAAAAAGAGAAAGTAAAAAAGACACTCCCATTTAAAAATCATACACCCCTAAAAATACATAGGAATAAACTAAACCAGGGAGGTGAAAGACCTATACACTGGAAGTTATAAAATATTGATGAAGGAAACTGAAGATGATTCAAAGAAATGAAAATATATCCCACACAAGAGTTAATATTGTTAAAATGGCCATACTATCCAAAGCAATCTACAGATTTAATACAATCCCTATCAAAATGCCCATGACATTTGCACAGAACCAGAACAAAGAATCCTAAAATTCCTAGGGAACCACGAAAGACCCCAAGTTGCCAAATGAATCCTGAGAAAAGAACAAAGCTGGAGGCATAACCCTCCCAGACTTCAGAAAATACTACAAAGATACAGTAATCAAAACAGTGTATACATCAAAAGAGCAGAACAGGGAGGAGATTCAAGACGGCAGAAGAGTAAGATGCAGAGATCACCTTCCTCCCCACAAATACAACAGAAATAATTCTACATGTGGAACACCTCCTACAAAACACCTACTGAATGCTGGCAGAAGACCTCAGACCTCGCAAAAGGCAAGGAACTCCCCACATACCTGGGTAGGGCAAAAGAAAAAAGGAAAAACCGACAAAAGAATAGGGACGGGACCTGAACCAGTGGGAGGGAGCTGTGAAGGAGGAAAGGTTTCCACACACTAGGAAGCCCCTTCAAGGTCAGAGACTGCAGGTGGCAGAGGTGGGGAGCTTCAGAGCCACGGAGGAGAGCACAGCTACAGGGGTGCAGAGGGCAAAGCAGAGAGATTCCTGCACAGAGGATGGGTGCTGACCAGCACTCACCAGCCTGAGAGGCTTGTCTGCTCACCCGCCTGGGCCAGGGGGAGCTGTGAGCTGAGGCTCGGGCTTCAGAGGTTGGATCCCAGGGAGAGGCCTGGGGTTGGCTGCGAGAACACAGCCTGAAGGGAGCTAGTGCGCCACAGCTAGCCGGGAGGGAGTCAGGGAAAGTCTGGAGCTGCCGAAGAGACAAGAGACTTTTTCTTGCCTCTTTGTTTCCTCGTACGCAAAGAGAGGGGATTAAGAGCACCGCTTAAAGGAGCTCCAGAGATGGGTGCGAGCCGTGGCTATCAGTACAGACCCCAGAGACGGGCATGAGATGCTAAGGCTGCTGCTGCAGCCACCAAGAAGCCTGTGTGCAAGCACAGGTCACTATACACACCTCCCCTCCCGGGAGCCTGTGCAGCCCGCCACTGCCAGGGTCCCGTGATCCAAGGACAACTTCCCCGGGAGAACACACGGCGCGCCTCAGGCTGGTGCAACATCCCGCCGGCCTCTGCCACCGCAGGCTCGCCCCACACTCCGTGTCCCTCCCTCACCCTAGGCCTGAGTGAGCCAGAGCCCCAGAAGCAGCTGCTCCTTTAAGCCCGTCCTGTCTGAGTGAAGAACAGATGCCCTTAGGTGACCTACACGCAGAGGCGGATCCAAATCCAAAGCTGAAACCCAGGAGCTGTGCGAACAAAGAAGAGAAAGGGCAATCTCTTCCAGCAGCCTCAGGAGCAGCCGATTAAATCTCCACAATCAACTTGATGGTACCCTGCATCAGTGGAATACCTGAAGACACCGAATCATCCCAAATTGAGGAGGTGGACTTTGGGAGCAATGATATATTTTTTTTTCCCCTTTTTCTCTTTCTCTGAGTGTGTATGTGTATGCTTCTGTGTGATTTTGTCTGTATAGCTTTGCTCTTACCATTTGTCCTAGGGTTCTGTCTGTCGGTAATTTTTTTTTTTTTTTTACTTAAAAAATTTTTTTTTTCTTAATAGTTATTTTTTACTAAGTTTACTTCATTTTATTTAACTTTATTTTATTTCATTTTATTTTATCTTCTTCTTTCTTTCTTTTTGGTCTCTTATTCTGAGCCATGTGGAGGACAGGCTCTTGGTGCTCCAGCCAGGCATCAGGGCTGTGCCTCTGAGGTGGGAGGGACAAGTTCAGGACACTGGTCCACAAGAGACCTCCCAACTCCACATAATATCAAACAGAGAAAATCTCCCAGAGATCTCCATCTCAACGTCAAGACCCATTCCACTCAATGACCACAGTGCTGGACACAGTATGCCAAACAACTGGCAAGACAGGAACACGACCCCATCCATTAGCACAGAGGCTTCCTAAAATCATAATAAGTCCACAGACACCCCAAAACAAACCACCAGACGTGGACCTGCCCACCAGAAAGACAAGATCCAGACTCATCCACCAGAACACAGGCACTAGTACCCTCCACCAGGAGACCTACACAACACACTGGACCAACCTTATCCACTGGGGACAGACACCAAAAACAGTGGGAACTAACAACGTGCAGCCTGCAAAAAGGAGACCCCAAACACAGTAAGTTAAACAAAATGAGAAGACAGAGAAACACACAGCAGATGAATGTGCAAGGCAAAAACCCCCCAGACCTAACAAATGCAGAGGAAATAGGCAGTCTACCTGAAAAAGAATTCAGAGTAATGATAGTAAAGGTGATCCAAAATCGTGGAAACAGAATGGAGAAAACACAAGAAACGTTTAACAAGAACCTAGAAGAACTAAGGAGAAAACAAACAGTGATGAACAACACAATAAATGAAATTAAAAATTCTCTAGGAGGGATCAGTAGCAGAGTAACTGAGGCAGAAGAACGGATAAGTGACATGGAAGATAAAATCGTGGAAATAACTACTGCAGAGCAGAATAAAGAAAAAAGAATGAAAAGAACAGAGGACAGTCTGAGAGACCTCTGGGACAACATTAAATGCACCAACATTCGAATTATAGGGGTCCCAGAAGAAGAAGAGAAAAAGCAAGGGACTGAGAAAATATTTGAAGAGATTATAGTTGAAAACTTCCCTAATATGGGAAAAGAAATAGTTAATCAAGGCCAGGAAGCACAGAGAGTCTCATACAGGATAAATCCAAGGAGAAACACGCCAAGACACATATTAATCAAACTATCAAAACTTAAATACAAAGAACAAATATTAGAAGCCGCAAGGGAAAAACAACAAGTAACACATAAGGGAATCCCCATAAGGTTAACAGCTGATCTTTCAGCAGAAACTCGGCAAGCCAGAAGGGAGTGTCAGGACATATTCAAAGTGATGAAGGAGAAAAACATACACCTAAGATTATCCTACTCAGCAAGGATCTCATGCAGATTTGACAGAGAAATTAAAACCTTTACAGACAAGCAAAAGCTAATAGAATTCAGCACCAAAAGACCAGCATTACAACAAATGCTAAAGGAACTTCTCTAGGCAGGAAACACAAGAGAAAGAAAAGACAATAATAAACCCAAAACAATTAAGAACATGGTAATAGGAACATACATATCGATAATTACCTTAAATGTAAATGAATTAAATGCTCCAAACAAAAGACATGGATTGGCTGAATGGATACAAAAACAAGACCCATATATATGCTGTCTACAAGAGACCCACTTCAGACCTAGGGACACATACAGACTGAAAGTGACGGGATGGAAAAAGATATTCCATGCAAATGGAAATCAAAAGAAAGCTGGAGTAGCAATTCTCATGTCAGACAAAATAGACTTTAAAATAAAGACTATCACAAGAGACAAGGACACTACATAATGATCAAGGGACCAATCCAAGAAGAAGATATAACAATTGTAAATACTTATGCACCCAAAATAGGAGCACCTCAATACGTAAGGTAAATATTAACAGCCATAAATGGGGAAATCGACAGTAACACAATCATAGTAGGGGACTTTAACACCCCACTTTCACCAATGGACAGATCATCCAAACTGAAAATAAATAAGGAAACACAAGCTTTAAATGATACATTAAACAAGATGGACTTAATTGATATTTATAGGACATTCTATCCAAAAACAACAGAATACACTTGCTTCTCAAGTGCTCATGGAACATTCTCCAGGATAGATCATATCTTGCGTCACAAATCAAGCCTTGGTAAATTTAAGAAAATTGAAATCATATCAAGTATCTTTTCCAACCACAACGCTATGAGACTAGGTATCAATTACAGGAAAAAATCTATAAGAAATACAAACACATGGAGGCTAAACAATATACTACTTAATAACCAAGAGATTACTGAAGAAATCAAAGAGGAAATAAAAAAATACCTAGAAAAAAATGACAATGAAAACATGATGACCCAAAACCTATGGGATGCAACAAAAGCAGTTCTAAGAGGGAAGTTTATAGCAATACAATCCTACCTTAAGAAACAAGAAACATCTCAAATAAACAACCTAACCTTACACCTAAACCAATTAGAGAAAGAAGAACATATAAACTCCAAAGTTAGCGGAAGGAAAGAAATCATAAAGATCAGATCAGAAATAAATGAAAAAGAAATGAAGGAAATGATAGCAAGGATCAATAAAACTAAAAGCTGGTTCTTTGAGAAGATAAACAAAACTGATAAACCATTAGCCAGACTCATCAAGAAAAAAAGAGAGAAGACTCAGATGAATAGAGTTAGAAATGAAAAAGAAGTAACAGCTGACATTGCAGAAATACAAAAGATCATGAGAGATTCCTACAGGCAACTATATGCCAAGAAAATGGACAACCTGGAAGATATGGACAAATTCTTAGAAATGCACAACCTGCCGAGACTGAACCAAGAAGAAATAGAAAATATGAACAGAACAATCACAATCACTGAAATTGAAACTGATTAAAAATCTTCCAACAAACAAAAGCCCAGGACCAGATGGCTTCAGAGGAGAATTCTATGAAACATGTAGAAAAGAGCTAACACCTGTCTTTCTCAAACTCTTCCAAAACATAGCAGAGGGAGGAACACTCCTAAACTCATTCTACAAAGCCACCATCACCCTGATACCAAAACCAAAGGTGTCACAAAGAAAGAAAACTGCAGGCCAATATCACTGATGAACATAGATGCAAAAATCCTCAACAGAATACTAGCAAACATAATCCAACAGCACATTAAAAGGATCATCGGACTTCCCTGGTAGGGCAGTGGGTGAGAGTCCGCCTGCCAATGCAGGGGATGCGGGTTCGTCCCCCGGTCCATGAGGATCCCACATGCCGCGGAGCCTGCATGTCCGGAGCCTCTGCTCCGCAACGGGAGAGGCCACAACAGTGAAGAGGTCGCGGACTGCACCAAAAAAAAGGATCATAGACTATGATCACGTGGGGTTTATCCCAGGAATGCAAGGATTCTTCAATATATGCAAATCAATCAACGTGATACACCATATTAACAAACTGAAGGAGAAAAATCATATGATCATCTCAATAGATTCAGAGAAAGCTTTTGACAAATTTCAACACCCATTTATGAAGAAACCCTCCAGAAAGTAGGCATAAACAGATTTTCCTCAACATAATAAAGGCCATATATGACAAACCCACAGCCAACATCATCCTCAATGGTGAAAAACTGAAGGCATTTCCAGTAAGATCAGGAACAAGACAAGGGTTCCCACCCTTACCACTATTATTCAACTAGTTTTGGAAGTTTTCTCCATAGCAATCAAAGACAAAAAAGAAATAAAATGAATCCAACTTGGAAAAGAAGAAGTAAAGCTGTCACTGTTTGCAGGTGACATGATACTATACATAGAGAATCCTAAAGATGCTACCAGAAAACTACTAGAGCTAATCAATGAATTTGGTAAAGTAGCAGGATACAAAATTAATGCACAGAAATCTCTTGCATACCTATACATTAAGGATGAAAAATCTAAAAGTGAAATTAAGAAAATACTCCCATTTACCACTGCAACAAAAGGAATAAAATATCTAGGAATAAACCTACCTAAGGAGACAAAAGACCTGTATGCAGAAAATTATAAGACACTGATGAAAGACATTAAAGTTGATATAGATAGATGGAGAGATATACCATGTTCTTGGATTGGAAGAATCAACACTGTGAAAATGACTCTACTACCCAAAGCAATCTACAGATTCAATGCAATCCCTATCAGACTACCACTGGCATTTTTCGCAGAACTAGAACAAAAAAATTCACAATTCGCATGGAAACACAAAAGACCCCGAATAGCGAAAGCAATCTTGAGAAAGAAAAACAGAGCTGGAGAAATCAGGCTCCCTGGCTTCAGACTGTGCTACCAAGCTACAGTAATCAAGACAGTATGGCACTGGCACAAAAACAGAAATATAGATCAATGGAACAGGATAGAAAGCCCACAGATAAACCCACGCACATATGGTCACCTTATCTTTGATAAAGGAGGCAAGAATATACAATGGAGAATAGACAGCCACTTCAATAAGTGGTGCTGGGAAAACTGGACAGGTGCATGTAAAAGAATGAAATTAGAACACTCCCTAACACCATAAACAAAAATAAACTCAGAATGATTAAACACCTAAATGTAAGGCCAGACACCATCAAACTCTTCGAGGAAAACATAGGCAGAACACTCTATGATATAAATCACAGCAAGATCCTTTTTGACCCACCTCCTAGAGAAATGGAAATAAAAACAAAAATAAACAAATGGGACCTAATGAAACTTCAAAGCTTTTGCACAGCAAAGGAAACTGTAAACAAGATGAAAAGACATGCCTCAGAATGGGAGAAAGTATTTGCAAATGAAGCAACTGACAAAGGATTAATCTCCAGAATTTACAAGCAGCTCATGCAGCTCAATATCAAAAAACCAAACAACCCAGTTCAAAAATGGGCAGAAGACCTAAGCAGACATTTCTCCAAAGAAGATATACAGGTTGCCAACAAACACATGAAAGAATGCTCAACATCATTAATCATTAGAGAAATGCAAATCAAAACTACAATTAGGAATCATCTCACACCAGTCAGAATGGCCATCATGAAAAAATCTACAGACAGTAAATGCTGGAGAGGGTGTGGAGAAAAGGGAACCCACTTGCACTGTTGGTGGGAATGTAAATTGATACAGCCACTATGGAAAACAGTATGGAGGTTCCTTAAAAAACTACAAATAGAACTACCATATGACCCAGCAATCTCACTACTGGGCATATACCCTGAGAAAACCATAATCCAAAAGAGTCATGTACCAAAATGTTCATTGCAGCTCTATTTACCATAGCCAGGAGATGGAAACAATCTAAGTGTCCATCAACGGATGAATGGATAAAGAAGATGTGCCACACATATACAATGGAATATTACTCAGCCATAAAAGTGAACGAAACTGAGTTATTTGTAGTGAGGTGGATGGACCTAGAGACTCATTCATAGTGAAGTAAGTCAGAAAGAGAAAAATAAGTACCATATGCTAACGCATATATATGGAATCTAAAAAAAAAAAAAAATCCAGTGTCAGCTGCTTGATTTAAAAAAAAAAAAAAAAGAACAGAGAGCCTAGAAATAAGCCCACACATCTATTGTCAATTAATCTACAACAAAGGAGGAAAGCGTATACAGTGAAGAAAAGACAATGTCTTCAGAAAATCATGTTGAGAAAGCTGGACAGCTACATGTAAATCAATGAAATTAGAACATTCCCTCACACCATATACAAAAATAAACTCAAATGGTTTAAAGATATACAAAAATAAACTCAAATGGTGTAAAGACTTCATATAAGGCATGACACCATCAAACTAGAAGAGAATATAGGCAGGATATTCTCGGACATAAATCGTAGCAATATTTTCTTAGATGAGTCTCTCAAAACAAGAATAAAGTAATTAAAGTGAAAATAAACAAATGGGACCTAATCAAACTTAAAAGCTTTTGCACAGCAAAGGAAACTGTCAGCAAAATGAAAAGACAACCTACAGAATGGGAGAAAATATTTGCAGACAATGCGACCGACAAGGGGTTAATATCCAAAATATACAAACAGCTGATACAACTCAATAGTGAAAAATATAACCTAATCAAAAAATGTGCAGAAGACCTAAATAGGTATTTCTCCAAAGGAGACATACAGATGACCAACAGGCACATGAAAAGATGGTCAACATTGCTAATTATTAGAGAAATGCAAACCAAAACTACAACAAGTTATCACCTCACACCGGTCAGAGTGACTATCATCAAAAATTCTACAAATAATAAATAATGGAGACAATGTGGAGAAAAGGGAACCTTCCTACACTGTCGGTAGGAATGTAAATTGGTGTAGCCACTATGGAAAACAATATGGTGTTTCTTTAAAATCTAAAAATAGAGCTACCATATGATCCAGCAATCCCACTCCTGGCATGTATTCAGAAAAGGTAAAAACTTTAATTTAAAAACATACATGCACCCCAATGTTCATAGCAGCACTATTTACAATAGCCAAGATGTGGAAACAACCCAGGTACCTATCAACAGATGAATGGATAAAGGAGATGTGGTGTATATATACAATGGAATATTACTCAGCCATAAAGAGAAAGAAGTATTGCCATTTGCAGCGACATGGGTGGACCTAGAGATTATTATACTTAGAGAAGTAAGTCAGAGAATGATAAATATGTGATATCACATATGTGGAATCTAAAAAATAATACAAATGAATCTGTATACAAAACAGAAACTGACTCACAAATGTAGAAAACAAACTTGCGGTTACGAAAGGGGAAAGGGGAAAGGGAGGAGGAGGGATAAATTAGGAGTATGGGATTAACAGATACAAACTACTATACTTAAAATAGATCAAGCAACAAAAGTTGTGTAGCACAGGGCACTGTATTCAATATCTTATAATAACCTATAATGGAAAATAATCTGAAAAATTATATATATATATATACATAACTGAATCATTTTGCTGTATGCCTGAAACTAACACAATATTATAAATCAGTTATACTTCAATTAAAAAAACATATATTCACCTTATTTTGGATTCAAGGAAGACACTAGAGATTATTCAAGTATGGAAGACCACTTACCCCATATTGTGTTTTTTGAGTCCTTATGTTGTCTGCCTCTTAATGTGTGTTAAGTTTTGTTTATAAATTGACTATTAGTAGTTTCCCAAGCAACTAGTTGTCACCTCTCAATTTCTTGCTATTTTCAATTTATCAGACTCAGTAAATCTTTTTTCTTAGTCTTAAAGTTTTGTTATACGGAAATCAGACAATCAGGATTACAGAAAATCTGAAGGCTTGTTTAGGAATAACCAGTACAGGCTTTCATTTTGGCTCCTAAAGGCTGTAGTTTGTTCCTAGTATTTGGCTAAATTCTGGAAAGATGGGTTGCTTAGTAAGAGAGTGCTATATAACTGACTTGTTATGTGTATTTGGTTACAATGTGTATGTTATGTGTATTGAGATATAATAATTAATATTTCCCTAATTCTAAAAATATGTATGCATAAATGTACATAAGCAGAAATGAATAAAAGGAAGCTTGTGACCTGAATACATCTTTTTTCAACTGTGACTGAAATAAGTAGGACAGATAGGATTTGGAGGAAATCTCAGGTACAAAGTTTATGGATTGGTTCCTGGACCATAAAAAAAATTGATAATTGTGGAAAAACTGATGAAGCTTAAATAGGATCTTAGCTTAGTTAATAGAATTGTATCAGTGTTAACTTCCTAGTTTTAATAAGCATATTTGTTGTATAAGATGTTAACATTAAGGGGAGTTGAATGAAGGGTAGGTAGAACTCTATACTATTTTTCATAAGTCTAATAGTATTTCAAAATAAAAAGCTTAAAAAACATAATGAGAACTCTCCAGGAGAGAGTTTGAAACTTAAAGCATGATTTTAAAAGCTTAATGATTTAATAAAGTGACTTAAAGTAAGAATATGTATGATGAGTATCACACTAGCATCCTGGAAGATTAAATGGAAACTGTATCTCAAAACACAGGCAAAAATACAAAAAAATTGGAACCCTGAGTGAAAAAAATAAATGATTTGGAAGACATATCTAGGATACAAAATGTTATTAATTAGTATTCTAGAAAAAGGAAAAATAACAGTTGAAGTATACATAATAAAAAATAAATAATAGAAGAAAAATACCCTGAGCTAGAGAATGGCTATAGCCTTTAGACTGACTCATCAAGTCTGTAGAAGAATTCATGGTGGGGAAAACACACATGCATCTAAATATACCCCATCAAAATTTCCTGAACTCCAAGTATATAAGTAAATATTGCAAGATTCTAGATAAAGGGACTAATGGTTATTTTCATTAGAAAGGAAAACAAACTAGCATATGAGTTCTCAATAGCAATGCTAGAAACTAGAATATAGTGAAATAACATATGTCGGCTACTTAGAGGAAAAGACTCCATTCTAAGAACCTATAACCAGAATATATTGATATTTTATTCATCTGAAAATAAAAGGACATCTCAGGCATGGAAGGATTTTGAGAGCATGCCCCATTAAAGGGAGTTTAAATCAAAACAGCAGTTGAGATAGGGAATGATGAAGATTGCAAGAAATTGTGATAAACAATGATATTCATATATGATACATATATACACATATATCAAAATTCACTGGAGGGGGTGATGAAAATGTGAGCAGGAGTTGCATTATGAGTGTGTTTTAAACCTCTTTAATCTAAGTCCTATTATGTCGGGAGATATTTGTGAGCAAATGAAGTTAGAAGAGTAAAAAAAGTGAGTCTAAAATACATTTAATTAAGGATTACAAAATTCCTCACAGATATTACTTGGAAACATTATATTTGCAATGATTATAGTTTTGAAAAGGTTGTTTATTTATTACTTGCATGTGGCCTTACTATTTTCAGCTCCCTGAACTATCAGTTTTACCTTTTATATTTTATTTTGTTTAAGACTTTCTTGATTCAATTTCTATATTTTTGTTGATTTCTTGAAAAGCTAATGATGTGTGGTTTTTTGCCCATAGTTCTCATTTAGCATGGATTATAGAAAAAAATGATTTTTTTATACTTGCTGTTCACATAAAGTAAACGCGGAAGATTTTTAACCCTATAGAGAGCCTCTGTTGCCACATGACCGTGACCACCTCCATCTCCCCCTCAACAGTGATAGACGAAATAGTTCCAGAGTGTTAAGTGGAATTAACTTTTTGTAACAAAGTTTAGTATATTGTTACTTTAGTTTGCCTGAAGGCCAAAAAGATCATTTACCCCCAAAAGGTAAATAGGCAGCTACCTCATTGGTAAAACTGGGCCCAATCTGTGGTTCATCTCTAGTTTTGCTCTTACCCTATAAAAATCTGATAGCTAGAATCTGATTCTGGCACAGTTGTTGCCCACATGATTACAACCATTCCCATTTTGGAGACACAGAAAGACTTCAGTGGAGGCCTAATTAACCCTGGGATGGAAAATGCCATCTCGAGTTCATGGACAACCAATGCAGGGCATTTAGCAACCTTGATTAAAGACCACGGTAAAGTTTCCTTTCCATGAAGCAAAACAAAGCAAAGCAAAAACTAAGTTCACATCTATAAGTTCAGTAGTTCACTTGATACAACAGTAAATAAAGAAACAAGACTTTGATTCTTCGATGTTTGCATAGCCTCTAGGTTTTACTTTTTTTTCCTAAGGCAACAACTTTAAATTTATGAATTTAATTAAGTATTAATTCAACAAACACTTACTGGACACCTCCCATGAACCTTATACTAATTGGGATGAGGAATCATTTGTTGCAATATGGGGAAATACAGTGGTGGGCATGTAAGAGATCGGGAAGGGATACGTTCACATGCCTGAGCAATATGGGCTTATTTTCCTTTCTTTCTTTTTATTGTATTTTCAAAAATGTATTCATTGTTTAAGATTCACCCAGCAAGCAACACCTAAAAACTGCCCTCATGCCCACAGCCACATGACACCTCCACACTTACACTACAATCCTGATGGTCTCCATCCTATGAATTTATATACAGATAGAAGCATATAATTTTTATATTTGTGATCATACTGTATGATTTGTTCTGTTTGATTTAATGATAAGAGTACTGGTGATAATTCTATAGGTCTTATTCATCCTCTACATATAGATCTTATTCATCCTTTAAAAAAAAACTACTATAGGATGCTTTTTGATGGGCATTTGTTTTATTCTGTTTTGTTTTCCTATAATGTACATCATTGTAAATATATCTTTATGCACACATGCGAATATTTTTAAAGAATAGATTCCTATTAGTGGACTTGTTAAGTGAAAAGATGTTGTTCATTTAACATTTTGAGGGGTCTTGTCAAATTGGTTACAAACAGGCTTTACCAGTTTACACTTCTATCTATGGTGTATGAAAAAGCTGGTGTCTTGCATCCTTACCAATGCATTATACAGTATTATTCAGTCTAACGGAAATACAAATTGTTTCAATTTGTATTTCCTTGATTATTCAGAGGTCTTTTTTGTTTTCTTGGACCATTCACATTTCATCTTCTTTGAATTGCTTATTCATATCCTTTTATTATTTCTCCGTCCAGTTTTCTTTTCTTTTTCTCATATCAAATTCTTAGACCTTTTTAAAAAACATATTTCTCAATATTAACCTTTTGTCTGTTAAATATGGCACTCGTCTTTTTGATTTTGGTCCTTATGGATGTCTTGTAATCCTATGAGATAAAATCAGTTGTCTTTTCCTTTATGGCTGTTGGGTTTAAGGCAATTGTTTAGGAAAACCTTCTCCATCTTAAGGTCATAAAACTATATCTCCTTTATTTTCTTCTTATGTCTAGTGAGTTGTGTTTTTAAAGACTAGTTAGGTCAGCTACATAAAGAAGGTTTAGAAAGCTTTTCTGAACATTTATTTGAAGCAAGTTTCCTTGTTTTTAGAAATTGAACAAGAAAGAAAGAGAGTACCTTGTCCTTTTAGCTTCTTGAGGACGTAGTCTGTGTCATATCCATTACTACATTTAAGTTTGAACTAGTGTTCCCTCTTCTTACCAATTTCCTCTTCCAGTCTGCTGGGAATTGAGGTTTCTATAGTTAGTTATCTGAAAGATGTCATCCTTCTCACATTTTCTGACTTCTCCTGAAGATTGTGAGACCATGATCCTCTTTAAACCTTCAAGAATGAAAGCTGCTTCCTAGGAAAATCCACAGCCTCTTCAGGGGGAAAAAAAGAATGAGAAAGAGAAAAAAGAAAAGAAAACATCATAAGGGCCTCCTAAGGACTACAAGTCTAAGACATACAAACATAAGGTATTTTCTTTGCTACTTGTTAAAGAAAGGGACAAAAGTGAAGTGAAAGACCCTTGCCCCGTTTTAGTGAATCCAAGCAAAACTAACTTCTCTACCCTTCCCTCTGAGTGGAGATCTAATAAAAAAAAGTCAACACTCAGGCATGCTGAAGTACCAAGTGGCACCTCATCAATTATGTCAGAATTTACTACTTGTAGGTAAAGCTCATTTTTAAAATTGTTGTTCTCTCTGTTGTTCTCCAAAGTCCTGATCTTGGGATAAGCAAAATACTAAAATCTAGAACAGGAAATATAAGAGTCCTTTATCTTGGAACTCTGCTTAATAACCTAGAAAAATCTTTTTGATTAATCTCATTTCAATGGCTTAGTACACTTCATATAATTTATCTTCAAGAACAAAGTGTTCTGTTTTCTGCATCTTTTTTTCCATTATCTATGGGGCCAGTAAAATAAAGGGGGAAAAAAAGAAACTGTTTTAGCGAAGTATTTAATAAATTTAAACAAAAACATGACCTTTACCTTGTCTAATAAAGACACAAACAAACAAGAAACTCCATGAACAAATTAGTTCTTCATGTAAGAATGGGAAATCGTCAGGAATATTGCATTCCCCTGATTTAATGCCCAATTCTGGGCTCCCCTAGACAACCATTCATGAGACAGCTTTGAGCATTGGCTCAGCTTTCATAAGAGGGCCTCTGACTCCCCTGGTCTCTCTTGAAAAGTGAGCATTGAAGTAAGTCTGATCCTGGTGCTACAGTCACTTGTCAATATCAAATGATACCTCTGCCACCTACACAGTGTCTGCCTTGTGCTATGTCTTCCTGACTGCTGAGTCCTTTAAGCCGTTTGCTTGAAACAGGTGAACCACATGCTGTGGGCTGGGTGCAGAGTGCACTTTTGCTGCCAACCCTCAAGACTAAGAGCGTATACTTCCCAAATTGTCCCAGATAACCTCTTAAAAAAGGCTTTAGTCTCATCATGCTATAAGTATTTGTCTGAACTACTGAAGGGTGATGGAGCTAACACATTACAGAGAAATTAATTAATGGTCACAAGTATCCATTACGAGTCATCTTCAGAGAATTAGTTCCTTTACACTGTCTGTTAGAATTATATGATGACAGTGATTTTTAACTGTAGAATTCAGTACAAAATATACCTGATCTATTACTTATATGTGAGAGAAATCTGCATTCTACAATTAAAATAATAATGCCACAGCTCATTTTTCTCCTGAAATTCTTCTTGGATATTTATTGAATCATGATACTGTCAGGATTTTTAGGCCATTTAGATAGAGGCTCAGAGAAAAACATTTTGAGTCCTCAAATTCCCTAAAATACATAGATAATAGTCACTCATGTCACTTAGGAAACTTATTCCTGCTCCTCTCTAATTTTATGTAATGTTGCCTTGGCACTATTCATTTTAAATTGACACTTCCATTTTTGCATTCAGTTTTGTTTGGGGATTTATTTCTCTCATCAGTTTTTAACAACTTTCTTGAGATACAATTCATATACTGTACAATTCACCCATTCCAAGTGTACAAATCCATGATTTTTAGTATATTCACAGAGTTATATGACTATTACTACAATCTAACTTTAAAATATTTTTATTACATCAGTAGGAAACACAGTACCCATTAATAATGAATCCCCATTTACTGCCCCTTCCTCATCCCCAGCATAAGACAAGCACTAATGTGACTTTTTGTTTATAGCTTTGCCTATTCTGGACATTTCCAACAGATAGAATCATACAACATGTGGTCTTCTGTGACTGGTTTTCTTTCACATATTTCAAGGCTCCTCCATGTTGTAGCATGTATCAGTACTTCATTTCTTTTTACTGATGAATAATATTCTATTGTAAGAATATACCACATTTTATTTATATACTCACCAGTTGATAGACATTTGAATTCTTTCCAATTTTTAGCTATTATAAATAATGCTGCTATAAACATTCTTGTGCAAGTTTTTGTGTAGATGTATATTTTCATTTCTCTTGACTATATACCTAGGAGTGGAATTGCTGGGTAATATGGTAACTTCACCTTTAGTATTTTAAGGCACTTCCGAACTGTTTTCCAAAGCTGCTGTACCGCTGTATGAGTGTTCGAATTTCACCACGTCCTCTCCAACACTTGTTATTATATGTCTTTCTGATTAAAGGCATCCTAGCGGTTATGAAGTAGTATCTAATTGTAGTTTGGATTTACATTTTCCTAGTGACTAATGATGTGTATTTATTTTCACGTGCTTATTTATCACTATTATATCTTCTTTGGAGAAATGTCTGCTCAGAGACTTTGCCTTTGGGTTATTTATTCTTTTCATTATTGAGTTGAGAGAGTTCTTTATATTTTGGATACAAGTCCCACACATCTATGATTGCAAATATTTTCTCCCACTCTGTAAATTGTCTTTTTTTTTTTTTTTTTTTTTTTTTTTGTGGTAAGCGGGCCTCTCACTGTTGTGGCCTCTCCCGTTGCGGAGCACAAGCTCCGGACACGCAGGCTCAGCGGCCATGGCTCACGGGCCCAGGCGCTCTGCAGCATGTGGGATCTTCCTGGTCCGGGGCACGAACCCGTGTCCCCTGCATCAGCAGGCGGACTCTCAACCACTGCACCACCAGGGAAGCCCGTGTCTTTTTACTCTCCTTTTGGTATTCTATGATTCACAAAATTTTGATGAAATCCAATGTAGCTATCTTTTTTCTTCTGTAGCTTATGCTTTTAGTGTCATGTCTAAGAAACTATTACTTAACCCAAGATCATAGTGACTCACCCATATGCTTTCTTTTAAGAGTTTTATAGTTTTTGTTCTCACACTTAAGTCTTTGATTCACTTAAGTTAATTGTTATGTATGTGATAAGGAAGAAGTCCAAGTTTGCTTTTTACATGTGAATATCCAGTTTTCCTAGTATCATGTGTTGAAAAGACTATTTTTGTTCCCATTGAATTATCTTGGCACCTTGTCAAAAGTCAATTGACTGTAAATGTAAAGGTTTATTTCTGGACTCTCAATTCTGTTCCATTAATCTATATATCCTATTCCATTATACATTATCTTGATTACTATAGCTTTATAGTAAGTTTTTATTCAGCAAGTCTGAGTCCTTCAACTTTGTTCTTCTTTTTCAGGATTGTTTTGACTATTCTGTGCTACCTGTATTTCCATTTGAATTTTAGGATCAGTTTGTCAAGGTCTCCAAAAAAATCATCTAGGATTTTGATAAAGATTTGAGAGAATCTATAGATCAATTTGGGGAGTATTGACCATATTAAATCTTCTGATTCATTAATGTGGGCTGTATGTCTATTTATTTAGGTCTTCCTTAATTTCTTTCAAAAATATTTTTTAGTTCATGTATAAGTTTCACATTTCTGTTGATATATTCTTAATCTTTTTTTTATTGTATTGCACATGAAACTGTTTTTTAATTTCATATTTAAATTGCTCATTGCTAGTGTAGGGAAATACAGTTGACATTTTTGGGGGTTACAATTGACATTTTAAATATTAATCTTGTATCCAGAAATCTGCTGTATTTGTCTATTAGTTCTAATATATTGTAGTGGATTCTTTAGAATTTTCTAAATACAAACTCATGTCATTGGTGAATAGAGGTAGTTCAATAAATATGTCAAGAGAGTTTTTGGAATGTTGGGGCAGGGGTGATCTGCTTCCCTCTGGATAGGATGGTTGTGGATATGAAGCCTAGAACTGCTACAGCCATTTTTCTCACCATAAGGTAAATTAGTCTGACCAATATATATGAAGGAGGACAATGACAAGAAAGTTGCTGGAACCCTGATGATGTCTTAACCTCTGAAACAAACAGCATTGAAGTCTTCCCTAATCATGATATTTTCAGTTACAAGAGCCAAGAAATACCCCTTGTTAAGAGAACTTGACTTGTGAACAAAAGCAACCAATAGTTTTGACTAATTAAAACATTTTTGAGAAGCACTCGTTCTAAGGAACAAGGGTAAAACACTGTGTCAAATAGTGTGTTTTGTCATTATATTTGTGTAGTATATATCTGTTGTGTTTTTTTCTGTTATATTGTATCATGTATGTCATTTTGTAGCATATGGATAGAAATAATAGAGAAAAGGTACTACTAAATTTATAGCTAAAAAATAAAGCATCAACAACACAGAATAAAAGTCATTTTTAAGAAAAGTCTGGCTTATTGGATGAGGATGAATATGTGAAACTTCAAGATTTATCAGCATTTAGAGTGTTTTGTTGCTGATGACATTATGTTTAATTCTACTTAGAAAAGCATGCTTTTCACCTTTATACGAGTGGGCACCAGCTCTCTCCTTGCCCTAAAGCAATTATTTGGGAGTAGGAATTTACAAATAGTTCCAGAAAGGGAAATAGTAATATGAAGATAGACAAAGGATGATTAATTAATTTCCTGAGCCTGTTTGTCAAGAGGTAGAAAAGAAAAAGGAAAACATAGAGGGCTGATGAATAACATATGGGAATGGAATTAACAGGAAAAGAGAAAAAGGAGCTAATTCATCATGGATCCTAATCCTGTAAGAGACGAGAAAATAATGATGGGAAAATACAGTGGATTTCAGAGGGAAAACAAACTTCAGGAACTTTTGTAGCATCATTATGTTTGAGCACTGAGCCACCATGAAACTTCGGGGATCACCAAGTGGAAGCTTTGACCTCCATACTTAGGAATGGTTTCGCCTATCCTGGCTCCCACTTTTGGTAACTCTCTTCTCCTGCTGTAAGACACACTGGTTTATCTCTGCCTGTGGCATAGAGCCCCACCTCCTTTCTCTGGTTCCCTGCTCACTCTTTGGCACAAAGGGAGATGCAATGAGAAGACAACTCTGCCAGAGCACAAGAGCTGAGAGCCAGGCTGGATCCCTGCAGGACTGCAGGAGAGTTCCACTAAGCCACAGGGCAAAGAGCTTGAGCCTCTTTCTTCTCACTTATTACATAAAAAGACAAAATGGACTCTGTTAGTGCTAATAAGTAGTTTTCAATGGCCTTCAGCTTTTACTATGGACGTTGGCAAAAACGAGAACTGCCCAGGCTGCCAGCAAAATCAGCAGAAGACTGTCTGAATAGAGTAGAATCTTTATTTTTTTAATACTTTTTAATTGGGCACCTTGGACCTGCATGCATACAGCACTGCCATTTCATCCACACTTGTATTAGATCCTCATGAATTATTCTGTTGATCAAATGAAGTTAACGAAAGGGGAGTAGTTAAGAATCTCAGAATCCCAATCAAGCCAGTGAGGATATGTTCATGAGGTCATTCAAAGGCAGTGAATGGTAATGATAAGCCACTGCTGTCCACTCCTTGACTATTAGTGGAGTACCAGCCTGTATGAGTTGATAGAGTCAATAGGTAATTTTTATGCTATGGAGGAAAGGCTAGAGGAGTGTTAAACAGACTCATCAGACAGACTCAGAAGAATGTACTTGAAGTCTGGCTTTTTCTTGCTACTCACCAGCTGTGTGACCTGGGGTAGCCCACATCTCAGGATTATCCTTCCCTGTAAAGTAGAGATGATCATAAAAACTTCCCTACCTTGCATAAGGGTTCTTGAGAGATGCAAATAAAGTAACACATGAGAAACTGCTTTATAAACTAGAATGTGCTCTCCACTGTCTTTTTTATGACTTTCTATTTAGATTCAGATGTGTGTTTCTAGTTGCCAAGGGATATTTGTTTATGTAATCCATAGACTATTTTAAAAAGGCTTATAGTCAATAATTTCAAACTGTTCACCTATTTAATTGTGTAACATAGTTCAGTTCTGCTAACAAAACTAGTATAAGTTCTATCTTTTTTTTTTTGCTGGCACTACTGAGACTTTTATAGATATGCTAATTAGCTGAGAAATGGTAGGAGGGAAGGATAAGGGTAAAACAAATTTGGAAAAGTTAATGATGTTAATGAATAGGCCCTAACAGGATAATTAATCCCTGAATAATGGTGGTATTACTTAACAACACTATCATCAATAAGCTCATTCAGGTCTTGATACTTTCTAGTAATAATGTGGAAGCAAAAGAATACGTGTAAAGATGATATTCTAAAATGTACATTTCTTATGAAGTTAGGACGACAATACGTGGTTTAAGAAGAAGTGTTTTTGGGCTTCCCTGGTAGCGCAGTGGTTGAGAGTCCGCCCGCCGATGCAGGGGACGCGGGTTCGTGCCCCGGTCCGGGAAGATCCCACATGTCGCGGAGCGGCTGGGCCCGTGAGCCATGGCCGCTGAGCCTGCGCGTCTGGAGCCTGTGCTCCTCAACGGGAGAGGCCACAACAGTGAGAGGCCCGCGTACCGCAAAAAGAAGGTTTTTCATGAGACATGTCGGGAAGCAAGGAGCGACTCTGACATTATCCCAAGTCCCCATTTGCACTGACTTTTAAGCAAACTGAGTTCAGAGAGGCTGTGTCTTGTCACAACCCCTGTGGTTGGCACCACCAAATAATTTAGTCAACCAGGCAAAGAAAAAAGGAAATCCCAGAAAAACATTTACTGTGTAGGTCAATGTATCCCTCAGAGCACTCAGTGTGGGAAACAGATGTCCTGGACCCCTGCATCAGCTGTTCTGACTGCCTTTGCAGATAGATCAGATACATCCAAATCCAAGAGTCCTGCACTTTTAAGGAAAAGAGAGAGCACAGACTAATAATTCCTTTGAAAAAGATAATTATTTTTTAGAAAAACCATTAGCATAATATAAATCTGCATAAAGTGAGGGATCGAGTGCAAACAACCTAAAGCTTTTTTCCCAAGCCCCTGTGGTCTGGGAAAACCATACTTCTAAGACTGTTGTTAAGTGTTTGTGGGGTGCTTTGGGAGTGTTATGTGTATGTGCCTGTCCACAAGTTTGAAATACAACAAATGTGGAAAAGCAATCTTTCTAATCCATACGGAAAAAAAAAAGGTAATTTTTACAAGAATGTGACACTGGAAATAAAGGTATTTAACTGATAATATTTGAAATGTATTTTGTGGATGAGTATGACCTCTGGTGTTAAACTAGAGAAATTCCAGCACTTATATATCTTAATGACAGAAAGAGAAGCAAATGCAATTTTCCAAGAGCTTATTATTGGAGGTTATAGGCCCTTGTATTGTTGCCTTTCTTTGAATCTTTCGTAATTCTCTCCCTCTCCTTCCCTCCTCACTCTCACAAATATAAATGAGTGTTTACTATGTGCTAAATACTATCCACATGGAAGAATATTGTCTTTGTTGTTCTAACTGCTTAACTTTACATGTCGCATCTATTATCCTATATATGGGAAAAAAAGCAAAATTATGGTATGCTATATGAAAAGTTTACATATAAGCTTAAAATCCATTTGTTAGTGTTATAAAGAAAAGAGGATTGATGAAAAGAAGAACTTCTTAAATGTGCCCCTGTCATAACCCAATAGTGTAAAATGCCCCAAACAATAATGTTATGAGGATTCAGGCTAAAAGCAAAACAAAGTTGTCGGGGCATCTTATCGCTTTTCATCACCATACTAATAGTGGATTATTATACTTTCAAAATACAGACATTTATTAGCAAGAAGATTTTTTGAGTGTGTGTGATCAGGTGATTCCCTGAAAGAGAAAGATGATAAATATCTGACTGACTTGCTCTCCTCTTTCTCCATCACAGTGGGTTTTACATTACTATATTATTTCATGAGCTTTTGTAAGGCACTGGCTACATGGAAGCACTGGTAATCTGAGTTTTGGTATTCTGACAGTTCCTCATTTTGTTTGCCAAATCTCCATTTCTTTCTTACCTTGTGCACCCTTTCCTCCCCTGATCCCCCTCTGTGAGCAGTGGTAACTGCATCATTGTCGTAAATCTCAGCAAACACTCTGTTTCTACAGGACTAAAGGAACTGCATGCACCTAATCCAGTATTAAGGCATAGAGATATACGTGGCAAAAGATACAATAATTTTTTCCCTGTTATTTTATCTATGGAACTTCTTTGAAGCTTTGAATTTGCTATTTGAGAAAGTCAGTTTGACAATAGAAGATGCAGCCATTACTTTTTAAAATGATATTTTAATAACTTTAGAACCTTATATCTAATTTTGTGCTGGTAACAATTATTGTGATATTTGGAGAGGGGATTGATGTAGTCTTTCAACAAAATTTATCAAAGGGTAATGAAAGTATTTACCATGATAAATGTATTTGATGTACTTAGGTTTGGAAGGATGAGTCAAACTTTTTCACTTAGCTATGTGTAACAATGAGAAGAAGCTCATATAATTTGTTATAAAGTGAAAATGAATGTATTATGGATTTTGTGCTTGAGTTGAATTTTGTTTCACACCAGAAGGTGAAAATTTTTTAATTTGGAGGATTTCATTGTTAATTTCAAATTACTCATTAGAATTGTTTTTAATAGTCATGTTCACCACACAATTCATGCAGATCTATTCTGCTACCACAAAGATTCTATGATCAAAATTCTAAACAAGTTTTATTAAATTACCAAAAATCATAATGGAATATAAAAATAAAATGCTGTCTCCAGTTTTTAGCCATTCAAATTCTATTTTTGACCAAGACTACAGAGAAATGTAAGTTCCATGGGACTAAAAGCAACCCTCTCCCTTTTTTTCTTCTGGATCTGTTTACTTGCATGTGCAAAAAATTAAAACGGTTTAACTCATATCCAAAGGATATCCTAAAATGAATTATTCACTCCAAGGCACTGAAAACGCAAACTCTCTCTTAGGAGCAGGTACCTGGTAAGCAACTTTAGGGTAGCTGCCGAGTAGAATATCAAGAAATTGGATCCAGCTGAGAATTCCAATTACCTAATGAGGGTGATCCTCTTTCACTTTAATTTCTAACTCGTTATAACTTCTATCATAAAAATCATGCTTTAAAATCACGATTTAAAAGGGAAACAAATATTCAACTGGCCAGTGTATTTCATTCCCTTTTCTGGAGATGGGAATCTCAACTTACAAAGAAATACAAACGATAAAGACTTAAGATGGAGCAGTAACAACGAACCCTTGAAAGGGTCCCCTACCGCTTTGTGTTAGTATATCGCCCAAAGGGACACATCACAGGAAATTTGTGAGACACAAAGCGTAATTTTTATTAGTTTATTAGCAAATAAATAAATATTACACCTAACTCTAGCAAATCTCCAGCACTGTCCCCAGGCAGCTATTATTCAGTCTGAGTTATTAATTTCCTAGCCAGGCTATGACTGCCGGTGTGAATCAGCCCGCGCCAGGCCCCTCTCCATCCGCCGCCCCCGCCGCAGTCAGGGCTTGGCACAGAAGATGCTAGGTGTTTGCGCCTCAGTGATCCGCCTTTGCTTTGTGTCTGTGCTGCAGGTGTGGAGGAGGAAGAACAGAAGACAA
>RJWK010017591.1:0-34185 GCA_004363435.1 Platanista minor | reverse complement strand
CACAGCTTACCCCTCCCCCTCCCCATATCCTCAAGTCCATTCTCTAGTAGGTCTGTGTCTTTATTCCCATCCTGCCCCTAGGTTCTTCACGACATTTTGTTTTTTTCTTAGATTCCATATATATGTGTCAGCATACGGTATTTGTCTTTCTCTTTCTGACTTACTTCACTCTGTACGACAGACTCTAGGTCCATCCACCTCACTACAAATAGCTCCATTTCGTTTCTTTTTATGGCTGAGTAATATTCCATTGTATATATGTGCCACATCTTCTTTATCCATTCATCCGATGATGGACACTTAGGTAGTTTCCATCTCCTGGCTGTTGTAAATACAGCTGCAATGAACATTTTGGTACATGACTCTTTTTGAATTGTGGTTTCCTCAGGGTGTATGCCCAGCAGTGGGATTGCTAGGTCATATGGTAGTTCTATTTGTAGTTTTTTAAGGAACCTCCATACTGTTCTCCATAGTGGCTGTACCAATTCACATTCCCACGAACAGTGCAAGACGGTTTCCTTTTCTCCACGACCTCTCCAGCATTTATTGTTTCTAGATTTTTTGATGATGGTCATTCTGACCGGTGTGAGATGATATCTCATTGTAGTTTTGATTTGCATTTATCTAATGATTAATGATGTTGAGCATTCTTTCATGTGTTTGTTGGCACTCTGTATGTCTTCTTTGGAGAAATGTCTATTTAGGTCTTCTGCCCATTTTTGGGTTGGGTTGTTTGTTTTTTTGTTATTGAGCTGCATGAGCTGCTTGTAAATTTTGGAGATTAATACTTTGTCAGTTGCTTCATTTGCAAATATTTTCTCCCCTTCTGAGGGTTGTCTTTTGGTCTTGTTTATGGTTTCCTTTGCTGTGCACAAGCTTTGAAGTTTCATTAGGTCCCACTTGTTTATTTTTGTTTTTATTTCCATTTCTCTAGGAGGTGGGTCAAAAAGGATCTTGCTGTGATTTATGTCATAGAGTGTTCTACCTATGTTTTCCTCTAAGAGTTTGATAGTTTCTGGCCTTACATTTAGGTCTTTAATCCATTTTGAGCTTATTTTTGTGTATGATGTTAAGGAGTGTTCTAGTCTCATACTTTTACACGTACCCGTCCAGTTTTCCGAGCACCACTTATTGAAGAGGCTGTCCTTTCTCCACTGTACATTCCTGCCTCCTTTATCAAAGATAAGGTGACCATATGTGTGTGGGTTTATCTCTGGGGTTTCTATCCTGTTCCATTGATCTATATTTCTGTTTTTATGCCAGTACCATACTGTCTTGATTACTGTAGCTTTGCAGTACAGTCTGAAGTCAGGGAGCCTGATTCCTCCAGCTCCGTTTTTCATTCTCAAGATTGCTTTGGCTATTCGGGGTCTTTCGTGTTTCCATACAAATTGTGAAATGTTTTGTTCTAGCTCTGTGAAAAATGCCAGTGGTAGTTTGATAGGGATTGCATTGAATCTGTAGATTGCTTTGGGTAGTAGAGTCATTTTCACAATGTTGATTCTTCCAATCCAAGAACATGGTATATCTCTCCATCTATTTGTATCATCTTTAATTACTTTCATCAGTGTCTTATAAATTTCTGCATACAGGTCTTTTGTCTCCTTAGGTAGGTTTATTCCTAGATATTTTATTCTTTTTGTTGCAGTGGTAAATGGGAGTGTTTTCTTGATTTCACTTTCAGATTTTTCATCATTAGTGTATAGGAATGCCAGAGATTTCTGTGCATTAATTTTGTATCCTGCTACCTTACCAAATTCATTGATTCGCTTTAGTAGTTTTCTGGTAGCATCTTTAGGATTCTCTATGTATAGTATCATGTCATCTGCAAACAGTGACAGCTTTACTTCTTTTCCGATTTGGATTCCTTTTATTTCCTTTTCTTCTCTGATTGCTGTGGCTAAAACTTCCAAAACTATGTTGAGTAAGAGTGGTGAGAGTGGGCAACCTTGTCTTGTTGCTAATCTTAGTGGAAATGCTTTCAGTTTTTCACCATTTTGGATGATGTTGGCTGTGGGTTTGTCATATATGGCCTTTATTATGTTGAGGAAGGTTCCCTCTATGCCTACTTTCTGGAGGGTTTTTATCATAAATGGGTGCTGAGTTTTGTCAAAAGAAAAGGAATTTCCTTGAAAGTTTTCACTATGTATTATAAACACCCACACTCAAAGGGAGGAAAAGAAAAAACAAAGAGAAGTTTCCAATAAAAAACATTAATGAAAATTTCTGCTTCTACATGTCTTTCCTTCAAAGTTTTCAGAAAGGCACTAAAGTTAGTTGAATGTTCCCGATAACATAGGAGACCTGTTTAAAAGAGAGGGAAAAGAATTACATAAAATCATGAACCTTTGGTATTTGTCCAATAGCAGTATTGTGATAGAAGGAAATTTCTTTAAGAAATCTACTTTTTTCCAGGTATTACTTCCAGGCATTAAGACGTTCATTCGAGATTCATCTGTAGTCATTGCTTGATCTTCGTGAAGTGCTATTAATGATACCATTTTAGGGCTTCCCTGGTGGCGCAGTGGTTGAGAGTCCACCTGCTGATGCAGGGGACACGGGTTCATGCCCCGGTCCAGGAAGATCCCACATGCCACGGAGCAGCTAGGCCTGTGAGCCATGGCCGCTGAGCTTGCGCGTCCGGAGCCTGTGCTCCGCAATGGGAGAGGCCACAACAGTGAGAGGCTCGCATACCGCCAAAAAAAAAAAAAAAAAAAAGATACCATTTTAGAGAGTAAATATAGGTTTCATATAATACATCAAAATTTATACTTTCCATGGACTTCCCTGGTGGTGCAATGGTTAAGAATCCGCCTGCCAATGCAGGGGACATGGGTTCGGTCCCTGGTCCAGGAAGATCCCACATGCTGCGGAGCAACTAAGCCCGTGCACCACAACTACTGAGCCTGCGCTCTAGAGCCCACAAGCCACAACTACTGAGCCTGCATGCTGCAACTACTGAAGCCTGCACACCTGTAGCCTGTGCTCCACAACAAGAGAAGCCACCACAATGAGAAGCCCGTGAACCTCAACAGAGAAGCTTCCGCTCGCTGCCAACTAGAGAAAGCCCATGCACAGCAACAAAGGCCCAACACAGCTAAAAATAAAAACAAATAAATTAATTTAAAAAAATAATAAAGTGTACACTTCAGTGGTTTAAAAAAAAAAAGAAAAGACATATGCATCCCCATGTATACTGCAGCATTACTTACACCATCCTCCTCAGCTGCCTGCCCTGGGAGTGGTGGTGCAAGGTTATTTTTTTGTTTGCCTTTTGGAAGACGGGGTGCATTTTAGATTATATTTGTTAGGTCATGGGATCTCAGGCTGGTTCCTCTGGTTTAAAGCCCTTCCGTTGGGCCAATAATTCTTTGTCTATCTTTTGTTACTGAGTTCTTGCATATATTTGCATTGTGGTAAAAGGATGTGGTCTTTGTGATTTTGGCCTAGTAGGTGGTCAGTTTTTATAATATTCCCCATGTGCTTGAGAGGAATATGTATTCTCTAATTTAAATGTTAGTTAGATTTTGTCTGTCTGGACTATCAATAAATAAAAGAGTTGCTTTGAAATCTCCCTCCATAGTGGTAGATTTGTAAATTTCTGTGTTTGTAAATTCTAACAACTTTTGCTTTAAATATTTTGAGGTTACATTATTAGTGCATACCAGTTTAGAACTATCATGTCTTTCTGGTAAATTGAACTTTTTATCATTAAATAGTGACCCTCCTTAAAGCAAATAATACTGTTTGTTTTAAACCTATTATGTCTCCTATTGATATAGCTGCTCTTATTTATGTGAGTAGAATATAACTGGTATAACCTTTGAATCTTTGTGTATATTTAAGAATTAGTAATCTTCCAATAATAATATATATAAAATATATTTTAAAAATTAAAAAAAAAGGGGCTTCCCTGGTGGCACAGTGGTTAAGAATCCACCTGCCAATTCAGGGGACATGGGTTTGATCCCTGGTCCGGGAAGAACCCACATGCTGAGGAGCAGCTAAACCCATGCGCCACAACTCCTGAGCCTGTGCTCTAGAGCCTGTGAGCTGCTGCGTGCCACAACTACTGAAGCCCGTGTGCCTAGAGCCCGTGCTCCGCAGCAAGAGAAACCACTGCAATGAGAAGCCTGCGCACCGGAATGAAGGGTAGCCCCCACTGACCCCAACTAGAGAAAGCCTGTGTGCAGCAACGAAGACCCAGTGCAGCCAAAAATAAAATAAATAAAACAAAAAAAATTTTTTTTAAAGAATTAGTAATCTTAAAAATAGATAATATATCTTTTAAATTTTTGTTTCTTTATTCAGTCATTATCTGGCTATAAACTCTTGAATTAATTTTTTTTTATTTTTATTATTTTTGATTACTGTTATTTTTAGACTTGTTTTTACTATCTTTGTTTTTTTTTTCCTGCTTTTTCTATATTTTTTAAAAAATACTTTAACATGGTTTATTTGCTTTTTATTCCATTTATAAACACAGCTGGCTTAGATATTGCACGCTCTATTTCTGTCATTTTTAGAATCTTCCCGGGAAATGTTGCCATATGTATTAATAGAGTCTTAAAGTTATAACTTCATCTGCTCTTGAACAATGACATTAGCACACTTTCACTCTGATTACCTTCAGCTAGATCTCTGACTATGGCTTCTGTTTCTGTGGCTCTTAATGCTGGTATTCTTGGACAGTTCAACTTTTTTTTTTAAGACATTCTCTTCATTATTTTATATGAACTTCATTATTTTGTGGGAAATACTTATGTGAGCAAACATTTTGTCGATATACATGTTACAGATAAAAGTACAAAAAGTATAAGTGTACAACTCAGTGAATCATTATCAATTATAACCATTACCCAGGGGTCCCCATTTATTTTTCATTTGAACATTTGAATGTTTTTTACATTAACTTATAGATTTACCAGTTTACTTGTTCACTGTTTATTTGACACTCTAAAACCTTTCCGGTATTGTTTTTCTTCTTCTTGAGGTACATCCTTTAGCATTTCCTTTAGTGTAGATATTTTGGTGATACGGTGTTTTGTTTGTTTGTTTGTTTGTTTTTTGCTGTATGTGGGCCTCTCACCGTTGTGGCCTCTCCCGTTGCGGAGCACAGGCTCTGGATGCGCAGGCTCAGCGGCCATGGCTCACAGGCCCAGCCGCTCCACGTCATGTGGGATCTTCCCGGACCGGGGCACGAACCCGCGTCCCCTGCATAGGCAGGCGGACTCTTAACCACTGCGCCACCAGGGAAGCCCAATACAGTGTTTTTGATTGTCTGAAAATTCTTTTTCCATCCATGTTCTTGAAAGGTAGTTTTGCTGAGGATGTGATTTTCTGTGACAGGTTTTGTTTTCTAATAGAACTTTAAAACTTTGATTATGTTACTCTACTATCTTCTGCCTGAAATTATTGGTGATGAATCAGCATCAGTCCAACTGTCATTTCTTAGTTGGTGACCTGCATGTTTTCTTTGGGTGCTTTTAATATTTTTTCCTTTTCTTTGGCTTCGTGGGGTTTTATTACCACACACTTGGTATATGCTTCTTTTTATCTCTTCTGCTGGATTTGTATTTTCTTCTTACATCATTTGGGTCTTCCATCAGCTCTGAAAAATGTAAAACATTATCTTTTCAAATATTTTTTGCTGTACTATTTATTCCATCATTTGAGGACTCTAATGGCATATATAAGGCATGTATTAGACACTATTATTATATTTTTCTTGTTGATTGCTTAATTTTCTAATTCTACATTTTATTTCTTTAAATATTTTCTCCATGTTTATATTTTATATCTGATGAATTGGTTATTGTTTGTGCTGACTAGCACTCATGGTGATTTGTTTCAATGTGTGTTAGGTAGTCTTTGCTTATGACATCATTACTGAAAACCTGGGTGCCTGAACTGAGGCATTTTCTTGGAAAAGGATTTATATTGTGTTACTGCTGACCTGGGACTTCTTCAGCTATCTTTCAGAGTCCCTAACTTAATATTGCGACTTCTTAAGAAATCTTAACTTAGTATTAAAAATCATGGTATTTCAGCCATGAAGTAATTCTTAGACATTTCAAAATATTAGATATATCACCCAAGGTATGATACTTGAACAAATAATTTGTAAAACCACAGAAATGATTTTCCCAGATATGAATATCATGAAATTTAAATAATTTTTCACCATTTGAAAACCTTATGTGTTTCCCCTTGACAGCCAGATTACATTTAAGTGTAGGAAAGCTAAGTCTTTCATTCATTGCCATTTTATTAAAACAGCACTGACGTGATGTATACTGAGTGATTGCTATTGAACAGATTTACTGTTTTCACTACTTTCTTCAACAGTGATTTGAGATCAAGAAGCATGTTGTTTAGTCATTGTAGAAAAGGTCTGACACTTCCTAAAATAGTTAAACATATAATTATCCTGTAACCTAGCAATCCTGCTCCTAGGTAGTACTCATAAGAATTGAAAACAAGTATTCAAACAATTTGTTCATGAATGTTCATAGTGGCACTATTCACAATAGCCAAAAAGTGAAAATAACCCAAATGTTCATCAGCTGATGAATGGATAAACAAAATATAATAATTATTTGGAATATTATTTGGCCGTAAAAAAGGAATGTACTGATAACATACTACCACATGGATGAACCTCAAAAATGTGATGTTGTGTAAAAGAAGCCAGACACAAAATATCACATTGTGTAATTTGATTTATATGAAGTGTCCAGAATAGGCAAATCCATAGGGACAGAAAGCAGATTCATGGTTGTCAGGGGTGGGAATAAAGAGGAAATGGGGAGTGACTGTTTAATGTGTACATGGAGTCATACAAATATTTTGGAACTAGATAGAGACGAGACGATAGTGTACTGGAGTCATTCCCTATTGACATTAATTATCTTAATCTGTATGGTGGGGTTTGGTACTGTTTTCTTCAACATTTTTACACATCAGTGAATAATTTTTCAGATGGCCATTTAATTTTGTGAATTGGAGATATGATGAAACACATTAAGAATAATGAAAAAGTACCAATTTAACTAAGTAAACAGTAATTTTTCAACTCTGACTGTAGTCAAGACGAACTGAATGCTAGTCCTTGTAACATGTGTTCAACCTTTAAGAACATAGAATATAATAGAATTTCTGTGGAAATAAATATTTTACATTTCAAATCTGTGACATATATATTCAAAATTTCTTGTATAACTCAAACTGCTAATGGTTAGTGGATCACTTGATAAACTTCAGGGAGCGACGGTGATCTACCCTGGCCTCTTCTGGGCCTTAGTTTATTGTTTTCCAACTTTAATCATTTGCATAACAATTTTGACAATATTTTTTATATTCCTTAATTTGCAGATAGGGTTAGATTTACATGTTGATAGCAAAGATCCCAAACAACAGTGACTTAAATGATACAGAAGTGTCTTATTTTGCCATCACCTAAGAGTCTGGAAGTAGGTGAAAAGGGGCTAGTATTGTACTTCTGTCAAACAAAATACTCAGGGATCCAGGTTGTTCTTACCTTGTTACTGTGCCATGCATAGCCTCCATTGCCAAGGTCACCTTATAAACCTGGATGGCTTCTTTAGTTTCAGCCATCATCTATCTGTATTCTAGCCAGCAGGAGGAGAAAGGAATGAAGAAGAGATCTGAGAGGGTGAATACCAGCTCTCTTTTAAGGAAGGTTCCTGGAAGCTGCCATAGGTAACTTTGTTTAGATCTAAAATTGTCCAGAATTTAGGCACATGTCCATACCTACATACGAAGAGCTTGTGAAATGTATTCTTTATTCTGTTGGCATATGCCCAGTGAGATTTTGAGGGTTTTGTTACTGTGGAAGATTTAGTCTCTGTTTTACTATATCATCTCTACTCTTATTTCCTTAATATTTTCCTTTAACTTATGTTCCTTATTACTTAAATAACTGTATTTAAAACATAAATAATACATTGTCACATTAAATAGTAACACCTGCCAGAAATAGAAGAGAACTTAAAAAATCCAGTAGAGTGAAAAGGCAACAATGAGCCTATTTCCTAGATATTTACTCTTGTTAAAAAGGGAGATTAGAGTTATTAGAGAGGTGCCAAAGAAATACTAGCATCAAACTGTTTTGGTATACCAAGGATTGAAAGTAAGGAGAACCAATTTATCACCATATGAATCAATGTTAGTTTTTTGCCTTAGCCTTCTGCCCTCCCCAAATCATTTCTTATTCTTCTTCCTTACCATTTTGTGAAATACTGCCCTAGTGCATGTTGTGTACAAATGTGCATGTGTCTGTCTATATAGGAATATATGCAGAGGTACAATTTTACTAAAGTAAAATTTATTATTATTTTTTTATTATTTTTATTTTTTATTTTTTGCGGTACGCGGGCCTCTCACTGTTGTGGCCTCTCCCGTTGTGGAGCACAGTCTTCAGACGCACAGGCTCAGTGGCCATGGCTCACGGGCCTAGCCGCTCCGCAGCATGTGGGATCTTCCCGGACCGGGGCACGAACCCGTGTCCCCCGCATCGGCAGGTGGACTCTCAACCACTGCGCCACCAGGGAAGCCCTGTTAAATTTTAAAATTATTATTAAAATTTATTAAATTTATTAAATGTTTATTAAAGTTCTTCTAGAATGAAGCAAATAGTATATTTATAAAATTGTTTTATAGTTTAGCATTTTGGTAGTTTAAAAATTTTTTAGACTTTTAATATTGAAAGAGTTTATATTTTGCTTGATAACTCAATTGTCTTCAGAACTTTTGTGAATTTTTATTTGAATATAAAAATTCATATTTTTGTATGCTGTATTTGTATATTTTATTGCTGGTCATTTTTTTTTTAAAGATTTTTTTTTTGATGTGGACCATTTTTAAACTCTTTATTGAATTTGTCATATTATTGCTTCTGGTTTATATTTTGGTCTTTTGGCCACAAGGTATGTGGGATCCTAGCTCGCCCACGAGGGATCAAACCCACAGCCCGTGCATTGGAAGGTGAAGTCTTAACCACTGGACTGCCAGGAAAGTCCCTATTGCTGGTCACTTTTACTAACCACATTGCTGGATGATTTTAAAGAAGAAAAAAGAATTATACCTATAACTGGGTTGTATTGATAAAAGGACATTGTCATTATGTTTCTATAGCTATGTAATTTTATCATTTTGTATCTTGATTTTAAACGCATCAGGATAAGGATATCAATAGTATATGCTGAAAAACTCAGAATACTGAGAGAATATGAACTATCATAATAATATGTAATCACTAGATTATATAAATGTTTAATTAAATTAGAACTGGCTCATCATTACCTGATCAGCCTCAAAAAAAGTATAAACAAGGAAATTCAGTACTTTTGTTTCTAATTATATATCTTATTCTTAGGAAGTGGATTACACGGTCTGATAATATTGTTTATAGAGGTATTTATGGATTTCTATATAGCATTTATATTCAATGGAGATTAAAAATACTAGAATTTCTCAGTACATTTATTATTTGTTTGTGGGTAGGTTAAATTTAGATCCCCCAGGGTTGGGTGCGTTGTCTAATTTGCAGAGAAACTAAAACGTTATGAGGATAGTTTGGAACGGATCCAAAGGGGATCAAAGTTCGGATAATAGATCACATGAGGAAAAGCTAGAGAAATAGAGATTTTTAAATCTGAAAATAAACTTAAACTTGATTTGTGTACTTGGCAAACATTTATTGAATACCTACTATGTGCTCAGAATGTTACTGTTCTCTCCCTTTGTTACCACAGAGTGTTAATAGGATATAAACTTTGGTAGAAATAATGTTAGACTGGGGAAAGTACTGACTGGAAGAATTCAGTTTAGCTGAGTTAACATTATCCCCTACTGTGTGCCAGCTACATACTCTTTTGGAGCAAGGAATAAGACAGACATTACAAAAGAGATGGAATCAAGATAATAGCTTCTGCCTTTTTCCTGTCAACTTTTTTGATTATTGCATTTACTGTTTTTTAATGATAATGTCAGTTCCTTTCAGTTAAAAAAAGGGTTGGAATTTTGATTTGGATTAAATTTGGGATTTAATCCCCAAATTCTTCTTTTTTCCCAGAATTTTCATTTAGATGAATATAAGAAAAAACTACTTAATCCATCTCTAATATCCAGAATAAAATGACTGGCAAGATTGGTGGAAATTTATAAATAAAATAATTATTAAACCTAAAAAAATAGTTTCTGGTTTTCACATTACATTTTTAGTTTTGAATGATATACTCTGGATGTTGAGCTTTAAATTTGATGTTATTTTCTTAGAGCACAGTGAAAATTTAATCCCATTACCTCTGTTTCCATGGTTTCTCGTGAGTACTTAAAATTTATCTTTCTTACCTTGCACCTTTGAAGAAATTGTCATATTTTTCTTCTGGCTGCCTTTAATAATTATTTTTGTCTTTGTTTCTCGGTGCTATTACATGTGATAAGCAAATACATATGGATTTTTGAAAAAATACTGTTTGTGTTTGATAATTCCAATATCTGGAGCTCCTTTGAATGTGTTTTTACTTTTACCCTTTTGTTTTTGTTGCTTCTTGTATCTCTTTCCTCCTGAGTTTTCTGGTTGCAACTTGATTTGTATACTGGATTGTACTTGAAAACCATTAATAGACATAATTCGAGACCTGAAATTATATTGTCTTTCTCTAGAGTTTATTTTGGATAGTTTGCTTGTGACAGGAATTGAGGAGCATTAGCAATCTATGATCGCTTTAATCCAATTTTCTGAGCCCACTAAATGACTCCAGCTTAGTCTGTAGTCTCTGCAAGAACAAATCTCTTGTTCAGCTAACTACTAGGGTGAAATTTTCAGTGTCACAACTAAAAACAGTTGTATTTGTTTATTTCTCCCTAGACTCTCCAGGCTGTCAAACTTACTTCTCAGTCTCAACTGTCTTTCCCATAATTCTTGCAGGACAAACCCAAAGGCTAAGTTTGACTTCCTGGATTTCTGTCTTCTCTCTTGGTCCAATAAATCTTCACTACTTTGTCATTCTCTGATTTCTTTGAGAAACTTAAAAAAAAAGAATATTAATATTTTCCAGTTTTTTCTGGTTATTGGTACGAGCATAGGTCTAAATGACCTCTTCTGCCATTTCTGGAAGTAAAAATGCCTGTTTCAGATCTTGTGTTTCTTAAAAACAAACAAAAAAACCTTCACATCTTTTTTTTTTTTTTTTTTTTGTGGTACGTGGGCTTCTCACTGTTGTGGCCTCTCCCTTTGCGGAGCACAGCCTCCGGTCGCACAGGCTCAGCGGCCATGGCTCATGGGCCCAGCCGCTCTGCAGCATGTGGGATCTTCCCGGACCGGGGCACGAACCTGTGTCCACTGCATCGGCAGGTGGACTCTCAACCACTGCACCACGAGGGAAGCCCCACATCTTTTTATTGACATGTCAGTTAAACATTTTTTGATCAAATAATAATTTATAATTTCCAATTTATCTTTTCATTGTCTTACTTGAAAGAAGTCTCATGTGTAGAAAACAATAATAGTAAAAAGTTGCATATGTGCATTTTAGTTGTTTCTCTTATAAAACCCTATTCTAATTTGAGAAATTATGAATTGATTTGCTAATACTACTGTATGTCAATGTGTACCCAATTTTTTAGGAGAATACAGTCTTTTCTAATGATGTAATAGTTCCTCATTACATTTTTTCATAGTTTATAACTTCTTGTAAAAAAACATTTGGATAAAAATTTGTTTTTACTACTTTGAATCAAAGTAATCTGTAATTCATACTGTTTTTTATACATTCAAATGTAGTCTATTTTTTAAGGTTGATGTACATGTTCACTTGAATAAGATAAGCAGATTTAGAATAGCATGTAGTAAATATATTTGCCCTTCAAACTCAAGAATTATACATATAAAAATCTAATCATCAATGTGAAATCAGAGACACAGTTACCCGTTGCCACTGTAGGTAGCAGTCAACTTACAAATGAATTTTATTTGGTAATTTTACTTAAAATCAGTTGTTTACAAATGAGTGTGAAATTTCTGATAGAAATGTCATAATAATCCCTAGGCTGTCCTCCAATGCTTGCTTATTTATCTCTTTGTGGTAAAATTTAAGCTTCACATAAAATTCTTCCTAAGGAAAAAAGTATTGTAAGTTTCTTCTACAGTTTCGAGCACACACATCTCTTCCTCCCTTCATTCTTTATGGTGTGTTTTGTTTGGTGTTTTGTTTTTTTTTTCCCAGTGTCTTGTTTGCTTTGTTTTGTTTGTTAGATGGATTGGGTAAGAGGTACTTCTGGAAAGCAGCATCTAGTTAAACTCTATATAAAGGGATTTATAGTCATTTTCTAGATAGTATGATTTGGTTATGCTAGGAGTTTTATTTCCTTTGGAGGCAGGGCCTCTGGTCTCTGAGTTTCCGTTACTGTTGTTTAGAAAGGATATTCGTGAGTCAGATATTCATTGGAAATTTCCCAATTTGCTGGAAATTCTTAATTTTTACTTTTAGTTGAATTAGATTAGTGTTTGTCAGTGGATGTGTTGTTGGCTTTGGGATGGCACAAATCTTTGTGCACTGTAGCATGTTTAGCATCCCTGGCTCCTGCCTCCTAATTACTCGTCGTGCGCCCCTAGTCACTGTGACAAACAAAAATGGACCCATGCTTTTCTAGACTATCCTGTCATGGTACTTCCCTTAATTAAGAATCCCTGAATTAGATCAGCAACTTTCTTACAATATCTTTTTACCGCTTAATAAAACTTTAATTCTTAGATTTAGAAAAGTTAAGAATATACATGTTTATTGCTTTTCAGCGCTGTTAGCCTATTCACCTTTGATTCGAATTTGTTCTCATTCATAATATAATGTTATGTCAAAAATCAACTTAAAATGTTTTATACTTAAGGCAGTAGTTTTCAGATTGCTCTGTAGAGCTGTTAAGTGTTCTGCAAGGGTACCCCAGGCCACAGGGAGTTGGTATTGGGATGGGAGGAGTTGGCAGCATTCTCTGGTAGGTGCAGTTTCCTTTTACCTGTTTACAAACTGTGCTTTCAGGCAAGAAAGAAGAGTTCTGTTGTCCTAAGTCATATCATCTTTCCTCCAGGAATAATGATTTAAAAAAAGAAACATGGCTTAGTGACAAAAGTATCCAAAGGTTTCCTGACATCATTTCTAGATCACTAGGTAGTATAAAAAGTATTAATTTTAAGTATTTTTAGACAAACATATTCCCAACAATTGATTGCCTGCTTGAACTTCTCAGGTTAAGTTCTTTATGAGAGGAATCTCTTTTTCAGAGGACCAGCCAGTTCAGAGGAAAATTAAATCACCTAACAGGCCATTTGAACTAAAACAATAATTTGAACAGAATTCTTGATTTCTTTTATACTTAGATAATTTTTCCTAAACCTATTTGTTCATATTGATTTCTATTGTAAACTGAATAATTTTATTAATATACTAAGGTTTAATTGTAATAACCACAACGTCTTTTGGAATGCTGAAGTCATTTAGATGAAGTTTTATATTTTAATGTCTTGATTCTTTGGAGGTCATACTTCTGAGGCACATTCTGAATAAGTGCCACAAAAATTTACCTCCTCCCCCAAATATGTAGGTATTTCCTAAATTCAAAATACTCTCGGAGATTTCAATATTATGACTTAGGGAATTCTGGTTATCCTCCTTATTTAGTTCATGCTAGGTGCTTAGATTCTGGAAGAATTTAATGTGATGAAGTGGGGATTTTTTTGGTTTCTTTTTTCTTTAAGTATATGTAATAAAAGGCATACCATTTAGGCAGTGGTATAATTACTGTCGATTAATTACAGATCAGAAAGGGGGGAAAACAACTAAAGATATACAGATTTTGTAAGAGTAGATAGACCAATAAAATCATCTCAAAAGGTGAGTTTTTTTCCAGGAAGAATCATTCCTAGAGATATTTAGCTGACCATATAGCCTGTGATTAATCTAGTGCTTCTCATCTATCTATCTATATAGAGATAGATAGATATATATGAGGATACTTTTATTCAGATTCATTAGTACCACTGTGCTTTTATTTTTTGGTCATTAATTTTTAAAATTGTTGGGAAATATGAAGAAAATATCTTACATGAATGATGTGAAACAGAACCCTTTGATCTACCTCTATTATGCATTTTCTAATAAAGTTTTAAAGTATATACTTACAGAGGCACAGGTTAAGTGTGTAGTTTGCAGAAATAAGGCTAATGAGAATTCAGGCAGATAGGTCAGTGTAGGAATGGGTCACAGACAGCCGGGACATTTGCAGCACCAGGGAGAGCTCCAAGTGTGCTCTTTATTCTGAAGGTGTTATCCTAATAGTAGAGGGCATTTGTCCAGCGTACTTTAATCGGTTAAACAAGCTCAGCTCCCCTGAGGGTAATAGATTTTTCTTCCTCATTTGGCCAGAGCCTTCTGTTTCACTGTCTGAGGTCGGAAAATAAAGTGCAGCTATTCAGTAATGAAACTAATTTATATATGTGATAGAATTGATTCTGAAAAGAAATTCCATGATATTCTGCCTGCTTAGCAATTATTTTTGTTTTGAATAATTTAGCATGATAATATTTATCTCCTCTCAGCTTTCCAGAGTACTTTTCACCACAAGTGCCTTTTTTCCCCCCATTATAGCCTGAAACTTACTTTCTTGTAATTTCCCACCCTGTCCTTTTCTCTTGGACTTTTTATATTCTACTAGGTTTAAAACCTGGAAGAGTTCTTAAATTATTTAAGAAATGTAAGTAAATGTTATCGTTTGTAATCATTCAGAAATTATTCTAGACATTTATGAAGGGTGTATTTTAGTATAGAGATATGTTACATCTTGTGCACCCTATATGTGCCAGTATCAAAGTTCCATCTAGAAGCTTCACTGTATAAAGGGTAATTTCTACCCACTGTACAACCACCTCAAGCCTACTCTTCCATGTAGTTACTCCTTTCCAGCTAACCACAACACTCCACAGCTGTCTCTAGATGACCCATTTCATTTGTAATAAATTCTCTTATCTCTTCAACCTTAGAGCACTCTGCTCTGCCTTCTTTCTTCAGTCTTCTTTTTTTCCTTCCTACTCCTTGAACCCCTCTCTCCTTTTTCAAACTCCCCAATTCATTTCTTCCCTCCGTCTCTGACCTTCTCCCTTCTCGTTCATCTTTACTTTGCTCTCCTCTTCCTTCTTCCTTTTCTTCTTTGCTTCGCATCCTTCCTATTCCTCTTCTGTCCCTCCTGTCCACTTCCTGTCTCCCTCAATCTTCTTCCTTTTATTTAAACTAAAATCTCTCTTTCACCAGATAACACTGTTGCTACCTCGGTACCATCTCAAGAAATGACCACATTTTCTTTGTCTTTAAGGGCTGCTTTAAAGATTTATCACTTTGCTTAAATTCTCCACTTTCCACTCCTGCCTTCTGTACTCTTTAGATATCCTTCTAATACACTAAGAAAATAGAAACTGGCATGTATGATTTCTTTTTAAACTACTTCTCCTACCACTTCAAAATTATCTGTATCTTAACTCATCTTCTCAGTCCAGACTCAGAAGGAATAACTCTCTACCTGTACTCTATTTTTTCCTTGATAAAATAAAAACAAATTTACTATAGAAAATTTAGTAACTATAAATAAACTTAAAATTTTTAAATCACATAATTCTAACACTAATTACTGTCAACGTGTTTTGTATATACTTTAAGACTTTTCCTTGCATGAATTTACTTATGAAATGTGTATTTTAAAGAAATAGAATGATAGTTTATTGCATTTTCTAATTTTTTATTATATCTCAAATATTCTTATATGCTGATAAGTATTCTTTTATAACACCATTTTTATGGGCTGTATAGAATTCTCATGCATAAAACTTAGTGTACCAGTTTCCTGTTGAATGGTTAGGTTGTTTTTCATCCTTATAAATGATGGACAGCAGGTTTTTGTTGTTGTGTTTTTAATCTTTGAATACATCTTTGAATAAAAATGTTTATTTCCTTGGGGTAATTTGCTAGAGGGAAAGATTTTTGAGATAAATGATATTCATATTTGTAATGCTCAATGCATATTATCAAATACCCCTCCAGAATGGTGTACCAGTGTATATTTCTACTCTGTATAAGTTTCTGCTTACCTAAATCTTTAGCAAAACTGCATATTATAATTTTTTAAGCTCATCTCACATTTAAAATTTGTATTTTTCTTATAAAATATTTGTTTTTAAAAAAACATTATTTGTTCATTAAAAAGCATTGTAATATTGGTCCTTTTCATAATGACTTGAAATAATTTATATTCTAAATGTGTGTATGTGTGGGTGTGTGTATGTGAAATATTTTTCCAGGTTGTTTATTATTTAGCATTGTGTTACTTTTTGCTTTATAGAAAGTTTTAAAATTTTCATGAGGTACATATATTACTCTTCCTTTGTGCGTGCTTCCTCTCATGTTGAGAAGGGCCTTCCCTACTCTAATATTAAATACATTAATTTGTATTTTCTTCTGGTTAATTTTTTTTATTTTAAAATTTACATTTAAATCACTAATTTATCTGGAAATTGATTTGGTCTGTATAGTATGAGATAAAATTTTATTTTTTATTTTCCAATAATGACTCTTTTATCTCTGTATTAATTATTGAATATGCTATTTGTTTCCCACACTTATACAAAATGCTACCTTTTTATATTAGAAAATGGCTTTCTCTGTTTTATCACATTAGTTTATCTCTTTATTCTGTTTTAAATGTGGTACCTTTTAATAGATTTGGTATTTATAACTAGCCTTTTTTATTTAAAAAGTAATCAAGAACACAGTTCATAAAAAGAAAAATAAATTCAAATAACATGAAGGGTGAGAATGTCCCCATTATAAAGGTAACCACTATTATAGTTTTTTAAAAATTTCATTCCCCAAATACTTTGTTCATATGCAGGCATATAGCTGATCTCCTTTTTAATACATAGGTAGAAATATACCATATATACCATTGTTCTGCAGTTTAAAAATTACATATCAGCATATATAGATCTAACTCATTTTTCTTACCGTTATGTAGTAATTCAGTTTAAGAATCTAAAGCAATAGTTTTCTATTGTTTCAACATGTAGGTTTTTTCCAGTCTTTAGTTGTCATAAACTACTATAATGTTAAAGTTAACTTATCCTATTCTTTGCCAACATGCAATATAGGATAAATTTCTAGAACTGGAATTTTTGACAAACATTTAATGCAGGCCTCATTTTTGGCTGCTTAATAACTATATACAACCCTTCTTCTCGCACATACACTTGAAGCAAGCAACAAAAACCTAAACAATTGGAATGATTCCTCTTATACCTCTAAATGTATTTATTATCCATTCTCCAAGGAGAGACAACCCAATGTTTCACAAGTTATTTTATCTAGCTCTAAGTCCAGGATCTCTTGGTGATATCCTCTAGACATCTGTGTTTCACAAACTCTAATTATATTCCTAAAAATGGAAAACTGGGAACATACTCCCCAATATTTAACTTAATGTAGTGAAATACAAATACTTAAAAGAAAATTTTTGGTATGATGATAAAAGTGAACTAAATTATATTATTTTAAAATTTTATTTATTAACCATATGAAAAGTTTTTGTGAGCTTCGTAAAAAATAAGCTTATTAATTTCATTATTTCTGTCCCCCATGAGAATGTTATTAGATGGGGATATTGATCTGCTTTGTTTATTCAGTATTCCAAGTGTCTGGCACATAGTAAATGCTTAATAAGTATTTGTTGAATGAATGACTGAATCCTATTTTAATCAGAGCCGTAAGCTTCAATTTTTCAAAAATGTCAGTATGATTGTCATACATTGATTCAAAAGTCTGTTTCTGTATTCAGTTTATTTTGATACTTGCTTTTCCATAATGGAAGAATAGTACATGGATGAAAAGGGAACAGATGCATCTTTGTGTACACATAATAAACTATGATCCTTCTTTTCTTAATTCCTTTTGATAATTATGAAGTGTTTTTCTGTTGAAATTTAACATTTTTTTCATCTTGCCTGAGATCAGTTTTTCTTGCAAATTTTAGGATACTTTCACATTTTTATATTTTGTATACTAGGATTCGAATCAATTTCTGGACAAGTAAGGATAATGATAGGTAAGGTAAATCTAAGTCTCTTCGTATAGCCTCCAAAATCAAAATCAGTAAAGATCAACAAGAAAGAACAAATAAAACTGTATAGAATCCATGCCCTCAACATAACTAGAAGCAGAATGCTGTGAACTTTTCTGTAAGTAGAAAAGTAAACATCAAATCCCAGCAGAGAGATTTCTCTCTCCTGAAGCAAGCATTTGTGGAGAACAAGGGCAATTCTGAAAAGCTGTGGGGGAAACTAGGATTGCTCTAAAATCACCATTAGAAAGAGAACCCACACCTTAAGTACAAGAGACTCCTGGTAGATCAGAGCACTGATTATAGGTCCTAGGCTTAAAAGTGTGTGTGATTTGAGAGTGGTAACCTTTGAAGGGTATTTTTTTCTGGGGGAGAAGAAAGTTAAAGAGAAGGAAAAGCACCCTTTGGAGATTGGATAGTGAAGGAAAGAGAAACAAAAGGGAGAAATTTAAGGTTCTGCAAGATGAAATGGAAACCACTCCCCCCAAATTGGAGGATACACAACCACCCTCTTCACATCACCACCACCAAAAAAAAAAAAAAAAAAAAATCATCCATTAAAGAAATCATACTTTGCTATGCTAACAAGAGAGGGGGCTCTTAAAATAGGAATCTTATGAACCACCCCAAAGCCAACGTCACAATAGATGAAAGCCTCCTAAATTTATGGAAAGCTACCATAAGAAGAAAACATAACATGAGAATCAAAATATCTCAGCAAATGAAAGCCCTTCCCTCAAAAGACAACAACCACATGACAGTAGAAAACTGTAACACAGCTCTCTAAACTGAATGAAATAACCTCAGACAAGCATTTGGAGATAGGAAAAACCATCTAAAATCATAAATTTAAAAACAAACAAACAAAAATCCCTCAAAACCCCACAAAATCGCAAGCAAAGAAGCCTAGAAAGAAATGAGAAGAGTAGATTGAACCCAAGAAAAATATGGACGAGTAAGATAAAAACCATCTTAGAAATGAATTCAAAATTCCAAGATGCCTAAGAGGGAATGGATTCAGCTGAAATTTAATCAAAGGCATTGAAGAAAAGCAGAAAAATAATCAAGAAAATGAAAATGAATTAAAGAAGTAAAACAGGTAAAAGAGAAAGTGGTTGAAATGGAAGTGAGACAAAAAAAGATTCAGCATATATGTATAATTGAATTAGGAAAACTAAATGAGAACAGAGACAATATTTAAAACTATAATTTAAAAAAATTTTCCAAAAATAAAAGAAGACCTGCATCTACATATTGAAAGGACTGTAGGCTACCTGGAGAAATTGATCTTAAACAGTCAATTTTGAGTCATAACCTTGTAAAACTGTTAGACTTTAAAGATAAAAAATTCTCAGAGCCTTCAGGAGGAAAGAAAATATCCAAAAGCCTACAGGGCCAGAGAATTAAACTTACACAACTTCTTAACAGAAACATACAAAGCAGGGCTTCCCTGGTTGGCACAGTGGTTAAGAATCTGCCTGCCAGTGCAGGGGACACGGGTTTGAGCCATGGTCCAGGATGGACCATGCCAAGGGATCCTGTGCACCACAACTACTGAGCCTGCGCTCTAGAGCCCACGAGCCACACTACTGAGCCTGCATGCCACAACTACTGAAGCCTGTGTGCCTAGAGCCCATGCTCCACAACAAGAGAAGCCACTGCAATGAGAAGCCTGTGCACCACAGCGAAGAGTAGCCCCTGCTCACCGCAACTAGAGAAGGCCCACTCACAGCAGCAAAGACCCAATGCAGCCAAAAATAAATAAATTTAATAAATAAATTTTAAAAAAAGGTACATGCACCCCAATGTTCATAGAAGCACTATTTATTAAAGAAAAAAGAAACATACAAAGCAAAGTAATAATGGAGCAGCATTTTCAAGAAACTACAGGAAAAAGAAGTGTGAACCAGGAATTTTATATTAAGCTGTTCTTCAAGTATTAAGAATACAGAAAAATTTTAAACATGCAAAACTCAGAATATTATACACCTGAATTCTTCTTGAGGAATCTACTAGAGCATGAGCCTTATCCAACTAAGAGTTGGCTAGAAAACATTTGCATAAGGATCCATGGTGATTATTAATTATATTTAGTTGTAGATCTAAGACTAAAACATAAGTGGCAATAAAGTTGAAAGAAAAATATGTAAATCTTATATGTTCTTACAAAGTAGAAATAATGCAACTGTAAAGGGAGAAGTAAAGAGGAAAGTAGAAAAAACTTATCAATTGTTGCAAAAGCAGTGGTTGGGAATAAGAAGATACCATTCATTAAAAGTTGACCTGCTAGATGATAAAATAATAAGAAAATGGGATTAAGGCATTGCAGATGTATAAGTGCAAAGGTAACTGATAGAACACAAATACAGACCTTCCTACATGTAAAAAGCAATTGAAAAACAAAAGAACAAAGAAAATCAATCACATAAATTACCTATAGTTACTATCTTAGCTGTAACCCACAAATTTCATAACAAATTTTGAACGATAAAACCAACAAGAAGAACAAATCTAAAAGAGAATACAAACAAGAACAAATCTAAAAGAGAATACAACAAAAACAAATAAACCTGTGTTTCAAGTGATATATCAGTGATGTAAAGACAAAAGGAACTATAAAAATTATATTGAATTCTAGAAGGTTTGTTTATTGTATGGTTGATCATATGTATAATTTTATTGAGAAAAACAACCAGATTTCTCACTGTCAGAGAAGAGAGTTAAAAGTATGAAGAGGGAAAGCTGGCATTGAATTGGCAGTAGAGGTATTAGTATGATCTCATCCTTTTATAGAGGGATAGAAACAGATTTATATGCACGTGCATGCATATGTTTGTATTTCTGATGTATATTGAAAGGTCTTAGAAGCAAAGATACCTCTATAAGCAATGAGCATATCTAGGGTCCAGGTACTGGCTTCTAAACATCATTCCTCATTAAAAAGAAGCAGTTTTCCTTGGAGAAAAGGGTGATTCTAGGGCAGGAGCAGGGAAAATACAAGGTGAGCCTGCAGTATCTTATAATTTAACAGTACTACCAATGGGACAAATCGACATGATGTACCTCCTAATACATGCACTAGGATATGCATTTACTTCTGTGGTATTTCTGCCAAAAGGACATTTTCGGTATCTAATTTAATTATAAAGCAACATAAGACAAATTTAAATTGAAGAACTTTCTACAAAATGACTGCCCTCAACTGTTAAAAATGTCAAGCTTATGAAAAACAAGGAGAAATAACTTAATTTTAAATCAGGAAAAACTGTGTGTGTGTGTGTGTATGTGTGTGTGTGGAGAGAAAGGGATGGGTTGAATGAGAAAAATAATATGATAAAGCAAATGAGCAACATATAAACAATTGATGTATCTGAATTGAGGACATGTGAGTTCTTTGTTCTTTTATCAATATAAAAGTTTTTAAAGGGTCTGAAGCCCATAGAATTTGGGGGAGATTTTAAAATAGCTTGGAAAGTTCTTTTTCCTACTTCAATGTAGATATGAGAATTTTTTTTTTTTTTTTTTTTTTTTTGCGGTACACGGGCCTCTCACTGTTGTGGCCTCTCCCGTTGCGGAGCACAGGCTCCGGACGCGCAGGCTCAGCGGCCATGGCTCATGGGCCCAGCCACTCTGCGACATGTGGGATCTTCCCAGACCGGGGCATGAACCCGTGTCCCCTGCAGCGGCAGGTGGACTCTCAACCACTGTGCCACCAGGGAAGCCCTAGATATGAGAATTTTAATGTAAGACACATGCAAAATATTTTCAAAAACAACAACAACAAAATCACATGATGGAAGGAAAATTCTTTTTAAAAAACACCCCCTCCCCCGTTTTGTTTTAGAGCTCTCTCCATAGCATGAGTTTCTTTTTAAAAGTAATTTCTTTTCATTGTTAAAATTTCACCTTTATTTTAAAGGGTAGATTAAATGTCTTCCTGTTTTGTTTTGTTTTCTAAATTATCTGTTAGGTAAGGTATTGCTTGTCACCTGATGCTGTCACAGGAAAAGTCAGGAAATTTGAGACTTTTGAAAAGTAAAGTGTGTAACTCTTCTCAGGATTGGTAGAATTTTTAAGTACTCTTCACTAAGATATCCATTCAGCCTCTGTGGTACAAAATATTTTTCTGTCACTTCACATCTCACTATGAAGTACATTTGAAGATTTTGCCTTATTTCAAAGATGTTTTTTATATAATTGACCACACTGAAATCATCTTACGCCATTTTTGTCCCTTCTGACTTTAGCTTCTTTGCTGCATTACCCTGCCTGTTACATGAGCAGTAAATGATTTTCACATGTCTGATCTTACCCTTATATAACCTTCCCTCTCCCTGTTTCCCTTCTATCCTCTTTCATCTTACATCATCCCCTCCCCGCAACTTCTCCTTCCCAGTTAAAGTATCTGCTTCTTCATTGTGGCCTTAAGTCGAATTAACATGTTTCTCTGAAAAATTTCTTTCTGTAAAAGACAATTTGCTTATGAGAGTGTATCTTTGGTACTACTTTCCTTTAAAGATTGACCAAAAAGTATTGGTAGTTTTTTGTAAATTTCATTTTTTAAAGAGAACTGCGTAAATACAATAAGCTCAGATATATTAGAAACATCTGTAGTTGAAATCAATTCTATAGAAAACCTCCCACACAGTATAATTTGCTCTAATCCTTGTTTCTTCAACTTCTTAGTAGTGATTTCTTGTCATTTTCTAAGTGTTTTGTTGCCATATTTTTCATCTATTAATTCAGCTATTTTTATCATAAGAAAATAAAGAAATGTTTTCCCAGTGATATGGAAGTTGGCCTTGGAAAGACTCTTGTAAATATTTATCACTTGAAATAATATTTATTTTTAAGCTTTAATAAGTTTTGATTACGTTTCACTGACTTGAAAAATATTGTTGAGAAAAACGTAGAGATTTGTCTTCAAATTCTGGATACTTAGAACATCTTACAAATTGTCACCAGCATAAAAAGTATAACATTGGCCTAAGGCAAGGTCAGGGCATATAAATTCACAGTCCAGTTAGGTGGGTTTTGATAATTTAGAAATCTTTTGGCCCTTTTTGATATCTGATTGCTTTGCCATTGTTTTTACTTCACAGTATTGTTGATAATGAGCTCAGGTGAGAAGTGTTAGCTCTGCCATTTTCTTGCTTGTTTGCTTGCACTAGTCAAACTGTAGTTTCTTTGAAGGGATCTTTTAATCTTCTTATTTTTGTGAGAGATGGTTTAGTTAAAATTAGATAATATCTCTTACATAAATTTTAAATGTCCACTTAACCTAGATATGCACAGACATAGTACATGGAATCTAATGAATGATGAGGTTTCCACTGGTCAGAAGTTAATGAATGAATGAGGATTCCACTGTTAGCCCCTCCATGTTGTCTCACATGGGATGAGTAACATATGGACTGCCAGATAAATGGAGTGAAGGAGGGAGGAGGCAGTGTCAACCCATACATTAAGTGTTTCTTCCTATTGGAGTATCTTGTGTGTGTGCCCCACTTTGAAGGGTGCTCTTCTACAGAAGCAAGAACTCTGGATCAAGTTAAGGTGCAATGTTCTGAGTAAGCCTATACTGGTAAAGGAGTAGACTGGGAATTATTTGATGTGTATGGCATAACAAAGGGGCCATACGAGAGATCAAAAGGAGGAATATTCTAGAATTCTTCATTAACTAAATTTATTTTCGGGCTTCCCTAGTGGCGCAGTGGTTGAGAGTCCGCCTGCCGATGCAGGGGACACGGGTTCATGCCCCAGTCCGGGAATATCCCACATGCAGTGGAGCGGCTGGCCCGTGAGCCATGGCTGCTGAGCCTGCATGTCCTGAGCCTGTGCTCCGCAATGGGAGAGGCCACAACAGTGAGAGGCCCATGTACCGCAAAAAAATAAATAAAATAATTTTCAGTGAAGCATGGATGCATCATTTTATTAAATAACCTTTGGCGTCCTTTGTTTAGATAATATTTTTCTCTTTGGTCTACAGGTGAGTTTAATGTCATAAAATTTTAAATCTTGAAGTATCATTGGATTTCTGCAATAAAATCTTCAGTCTTGAGTATGTGTGTGTATTTAATAAATATTAATAGATTGTTTTTTCTAGTATTTGTATATGTAGTCCTTTTTTAACTGTAATTTTTATGAAGTTTTGTCAGAGTTTTGCTAGATTAGTTTTCAGGGAGATGCTAATCTTTTTCTGTAATTTGGAAACATTTTACATAGCAGTAGAAATATATATTTTTTTAAGTTTGAAATAACTCACTGCTTTTTTTCCGATGTTCTAAATTTTTTTTTAGTTTTAAATTTTATCATACACACACAAGAAAGCTTAATACCTGTAAGTTTATCCACATCAAAACAAGACAAAATAAAACAAATAAAACTCTAATACCTTTGAACCCCCCTGTGTGTGCATTTCTCTTCTGAGGGATAAATCCCAGCTTATTTTCTATGTAATAATTATCATCTAGCTTTTCTTTGTGGTTTTACCTCATACTTGTTTATTGCTTAAAAAATATTTAATTTTTTGCTTATGATCTGCCTATAAATGGAGTCATAATATATTCTGAAATGATTTAACATTTTGTTGTTGGCCATTTGTATTGATCTATGTTAGTTAATTAATTTTCACTACTATATAGTATTTCATTTTATGAATATGCCACAGTGTTTTTATTCATACTATCATTTGTGAATATTTGCGTTGTTTCCAGTTTTTTCTAGGGTATATGTCTAAGAGTATAATTGCTACATCACAGGGTATTCTTTCTCTTCTTTTCTCTGCATATTACATACATTAATGTTTTTGTTTCCCTCTAGTGATTTGGAAAGTAATGATCTTGACTTTTTGTTGTTAAACACTTGTAAAAAGCTTAGAAACACTCCCAAGAACATATTTCCCTTAATATTAACTATGAGAATAAACCCATTTTGATCACTCTTCCTGTGTAAGTAACACACAGAATACAGTTTTAATTCTTCTTACTATTACTTCCTTTTAATTTTTCATTTTTGTGGAAAAGTTCTTGAACTGCATATCAGGAGTATCATTTTCAAGTTATTTCAATAGTTTTACATTTTTAAAATTAGTTTTACATTTACATGTTTTTTTGTAATTACCAATGTGCATTCTCTTTTGTAATATGATAGTTACAATTGAGACTAATATCTGAGTTTAAATAGTTTCTGTGCACATCATTAGTCATCTGTATTGCTATTTAAACATTCCTTAATTTTGATTCATCAAGTTCTTACTGAGTCTTCACATACCTGAAAATGAATTTCTTTTCTTAGTTGAGCAGTGTGATTGGGTGGAGATTTCTTTTGAAATAACTTTTTTTCCTCCAAGCTCTGATACTTATTTATTATCTTTGACAATTAATTTTGAAGAGAAGTCAGAGCCTAGCCCAACTGTTCTGTGTAACTTTTCAGGAGTAGGAGTGGTTCTGGGTATTTCTAGGAATTGTCTTTATCTTTGAAGTTTGCATATTTCATCAGGATATGTCTGAGTGTTTTTCTCTTTTCGTTAATTTTTGCCTGGTGATCCTTGTACCCTGACACTCCAGGAACCTTTTTAATATACCCATTAAGCATTTTAGCTGAAGAAATTCTTCTGTTATCTCAGTGATACTGCTTCTGTTCCATTTATTCTGGTCTTTCCTTCAGGGCCACTTCTTTTTTTTTTGCCCCTTTGTTTGACCTCCTGTTTATCATACATGTCTCATTTTTGTCCACCCCATTGTTTTCATTCTTTTCCCCTCTGTGAGGAGCCGTTTCTCAAGCATGCCCTCTGCATTACTGAGGTGATCTTCTACATCGTCAAATCTACTTTTTCATGCCCCTCTTTGTGGGGATAATCCTGGGCAAAGAAATGTCATTACCTTTCTTGTTTGTATGTCACCATATTTGATTTTGTGCCGGGGTGTTTCATCTTGAAATTTCTTGTACACCCTGTCCATAGAGGTCCCATTACCTGATGATACCAGTCTTTCCATGCTGGTGCTTCTGTTAGGTGCCCACACCCCTGGGTCTTTAAGTTCATTTTGACAAATAAGCTATAAGGTGAAGTTTAAAGGACTTTGCTTCTTTCAACAACCACTGAGTTCAACCCCACTTTCTACACTTTTTTTTTTTTTCTTAAATAATTGTCACTCTCTGGATCCTATTATCAGACACACCCTCACATTTTATTGATCCTTAGTGGCTAAAGGAAATCCAAACTGAATTTGCTGTTGAATTTGCCTGTTTATGTGTTTTGGCTTAAGATCTCTGTTTTCCACTAGACCATGTTACTCTCTCAAGAATTGTTTTGCAAGTTAGTCTTGTAAATCCTTGAAGTTGCTTTTAATGAGCCAGAATTTCGGAAAGTTTTCTAACTTAGGAATTATGCAGTATCCCTCTATTTTTACTCTTCAATTTTCTTTGCAATTGTTCCTTGAACTGCCATCTTTTCTTAAAACATTTCAAGAATTCAAGAAGTTTGTATACATATTTTTTTTTTTTCTTTTTCTTTGTGGTACGCGGGCCTCTCACTGTTGTGGCCTCTCCCGTTGCGGAGCACAGGCTCCGGACGCGCAGGCTCAGCGGCCATGGCTCACCGGCCCAGCTGCTCCACAGCACGTGGGATCTTCCCGGACCGGGGCACATCGGCAGGCAGACTCCCAACCACTGCACCACCAGGGAAGCCCTATACATATTTTTAATTTCTAAGAATTCTACCAAAATATTTACAAATAAAATTGTGAGATACTTGGGAATTGCTTTAAAAGTGTTGTGAAGATAGTTAATTGTGCTATAGATGAAACAAGATTGACCATGAATTTTGATATCTGCTGATGGGTTACTGTTGTACTAGTTTCTCTACTTTTACATAAAATTATTTTTAATTTTCCAAGGGTTTAATTTCTTTCTTAGGAAAAAAATGTCTTTGAATTGATTGCAGTTAGGGAATATACCCTATACAATATTTAATATTAAATTATTTTGGTTTCCTGTGTGAATAGATATATAATCAGTTTTTTAATTTCTACGGAGATTTGAAAAGGAAATCATTGTATGTCTAATAAATCAGTCTTATTGGTGATTATATTTAAATCTTCTGTAAACTAATTTATGTTTTGTGTGCTTAATCCATCAGATACTGCAAGAGGTTAAATTTTTCCACATTCATAACAAAACTGCCTATATTATTTGATGCTATTTTGAATGGACTCTTTTCCTCTCATTGTATTGGTCACATGTATAAAGCTTTTAAATTGAATAGTGTCATTTAAAATAATTCCAATATTATATGCTAAATGTTCATATTTGCTTTTGTCTTCTAAATCTGTCACCTGTGGCCTAGAATCCACCACAAAATAAATTAGTGCCAAGTTGAAAAAAAAAGAAGATATAACTCATGCCACCTGATTCTGTACCTAATGTTGAACTAAGGAACCTAGTTTTCTGTGTTGCCTGATGAGGGAGTGACTGCCATCTGGATTCCAGTATTTTACAAGACTTGAGTTAAATCTGTCATTTACTAGACAGATTACTGATAGAGCTCTGTAAATACCTGTTTGATTAATATATTAACTATTCATAGCAATGTAATTGGCTTTGAGAAGAAAGAGAAATGTGTAGTCTAGCATTTGTAATTTAATAAATGAATACCGTGTATCTGTCAGTGTGTAAGCTCAGGGTTATGATAGAGAATTAAATCTGAAGACCTAGACTTTGAAATGTAACTTTGTATTTTAGCTCCTTTCTCTTGTCTATTAATACCTTTTAGTTTTTAGAAGTATAGCTCTTTGAAAAACAAAAAAAGGGCTTTGTGCTTATTTATTGAGAGGGACAAGAGATCAGAACTGGGTGCCAGTACCTCAGGTGAACTAAGAAAGTTTGAGCCTCAGTTGGAAATATTTAATCATGAAGGAGAACAAGCACTGACTCTCAAGCCAGGGAAATAAAAGTTTCAAAAATTGTAACAATTTGCCGAAACCATAAATTTCTGGGGATTGGAATTATGTAAAGAATCTGTTTGGAGGAATAGGGTTAGAATGTGCCATGGGACCAGAAGTTGTATATTTTAAAAATCTTATGAAAATTTGAATTATGAAGGGCTTTATGTATATAATATATACTATTTACTGTGAGTATCTCGTACTTGTGGTGTTGTCAGTCACTCCATTTTGTTTATGCTTCATTTTGGGTGTTCTGGGAGGGAAAAGATAATATTTATGGTCTTTCTTTACTAGTAGTGTTGTCTTCTCCCCCAGCTGTAATAAAAAACACAAATTTTAAATCTACTGTGCTCAGTTATGCATACCAAATTTATAATGAGCATCTTAAACATATTATTAGTATAAGGTTTTGATTTTAAAATTCTACATCATTGTTATTTTGATTATTTTTAAATAAAAATTATTTAATAAGAATTATCTTTAGCTTGCTTTTAACGGTTCCACAGTGAGTTCAATTCTGAAAGACCATACTCTAAAATATCTCTATTAGTACTGTTGCCTGAGTTATTTCATGTGATGTAGATAATCCCTCATTTGCAGAGAATGTCACAATTTTTGAGCAGCTATTTATGTCCAAATTTATACATACTCTGCTTTTTATGATATCTGCCTTAGAAATTCAAAAAGAATAGGCTTGATTTATTACCCATTTAAGTCCATCGTGAGTCTATGAAGGAGAGAGACTGTCTCTTTTTTTTTTTTTTTTTTTTTTTTTTTGTGGTACGCGGGCCTCTCACCGCCGTGGCCTCTCCCGCTGCGGAGCACAGGCTCCGGACGCGCAGGCCCAGCGGCCATGACCCACGTGCCCAGCCGCTCTGTGGCACGTGGGATCCTCCTGGACCGGGGCACGAACCCACGTCCCCTGCATCGGCAGGCGGACTCCCAACCACTGCGCCACCAGGGAATCCCTGAGACTGTCTCTTTTTAATCATGTTGTTTTGTTTTGTTTTTTGTTTTTAGACTGTAAATTCTATCTGCTGGGTCAGGGTGAAATGTATGCTGCTGCATACTGTCCTTAATGCTCAAGGGTTATATCTGGGCATATGGCTCTGCTTTTGTATCTCCAAGAGTAAAGTGTTGGATTCGTTACCTATCAAGCTGCCAGCTAGGAAAGAGTTCCTTGCTCAAATTGAGCTTATATGGAGAACTTAGAAGGAATGGAAAGTGACAGTTTAATTCCTTTCTTGTCTCAAAGATGTGAATTATTGTGCCTTGTAAAGCTGGATGGGGAAAATGAGGAATGGTGATGACTTCCCATGTCATTAGTTTTTCTATTTGTAAATGTATAACTTTCGTTCATCCCACCTTGAGAGTTAAGGTTTGGTACTAAAAAGAAAATAATACTTCTGAGATCACCATATATGTTCATTGATACACTCCTCCCTCATCTCAGCTGTCTGTAACTATAAAAGCAAAGGGGTGGGTAGCTGCAGGACTTTTAAAAATATCTTTATTGGAGTGTAATTGCTTTACAATGGTGTGTTAGTTTCTGCTCTATAACAAACTGAATCAGCTATATGTGTACATATATCCTTATATCTCCTCCCCTCTTGCGTCTCCCTCCCACACTGCCTAGGTAGACACAAAGCACCTAGCTGATCTCCATGTGCTATGCACCTGCTTCGCGCTAGCTACCTATTTTACATTTAGTAGTGTATATATATCCATGCTACTCTCTCACTTCATCCCAGTTTACCCTGCCCCCTCCCTCCCTGTGTCCTCAAGTCCATTCTCTACGTCGATGTCTTTAATCCTGTCCGACCCCTAGGTCCTTCAGAACCTTTTTTGTTCGGTTTTTTTTTTTTTTTTTTAGATTCCATATATATGTGTTAACATATGGTATTTGTTTTTCTGACTTCACTTTGTATGACAGACTCTAGGTCCATCCACCTCACTACAAATAACTCAATTTCGTTTCTTTTCATGGCTGAGTAATATTTCATTGTATATATGTGCCACATATTCTTCATCCATTCATCTGTTGATGGACACTTAGGTTGCTTCCACGTCCTTACTATTCTAAATACAGCTGCAATGAACACTGTGGTACATGACTCTTTGAATTATGATTTTCTCTGGTATATGCCCAGTAGTGGGATTGCTGGGTCATATATGGTGGTTCTACTTTTAGTGTTCTAAGGAACCTCCATATGTTCTCCATAGTGGCTGTATCAATTTAGATTCCCACCAGCAGTGCAAGAGGGTTTCCTTTTCTCCACACCCTCTGCAGCATTTTATTGTTTGTAGATTTTTTGATGATGGCCATTCTGACCGCTGTAAGGTGATACCTCATTGTAGTTTTGATTTGCATTTCTCTAATGATTAGTGATGTTGAGCATCCTTTCATGTGTTTGTTGGCAATCTGTATATCTTCTTTGGAGAAATGTCTCTTTAGGTCTTCTGCCCATTTTTGGATTTGGTTGTTTGATTTTTTAATATTGAGCTGCTTACATATTTTAGAGATTAATCCTTTGTCAGTTGCTTCATTTGCAAATATTTTCTCCCATTCTGAAGGTTGTCTTTTCGTCTTCTTTGTGGTTTCCTTTGCTGTGCAAAAGCTTTGAAGTTTCATTAGGTCCCATTTGTTTACTTTTGCTTTTATTCTCATTACTCTAAGAGGTGGGTCAAAAAGGATCTTGCTGTGATTTATGTCATAGAATGTTCTGCCTATATTTTTCTTTAAGAGTTTGATAGTTTCTGGCCTTACATTTAGGTCTTTAATCCATTTTGAGCTTATTTTTGTGTATGGTGTTAGGGAGTGTTCTAATTTTATTCTTTTCCATGTAGCTGTCCGGCACCACTTATTGAAGAGGCTGTCTTTTCTCCATTGTAGACTCGTGGATCCTTTATCAAGGATAAGGTGACCATATGTGCGTGGGTTTATCTCTGGGGTTTCTATCCTGTTCCATTGATCCGTATTTCTCTTTTTGTGCCAGTATCATACTGTCTTGATTACTTTAGCTTTGTAGTATAGTCTGAAGTCCAGGAGCCTGATTCCTCCAGCTTTGTTTCTCAAGATTGCTTTGGCTTTTTGGGGTCTGTTGTGTTTCCATACAGATTGTGAAATTTTTTGTTCTAGTTCTGTGAAAAATGCCATTGGTAGTTTGATAGGGATTGCATTGAATCTGCAGATTGCTTTGGGTAGTATACTCACTTTCACAATATTGATTCTTCTGATCCAGGAACAGGGTATATCTGTCCATCTGTTTCTCTCATCTTTAATTTCTGTCATCAGTGTCTTATAGTTTTCTGCATACAGGTCTTTTGTCTCCTTAGGTAGATTTATTCCTAGGTATTTTATTCTTTTTGTTGCAACGGTAAATGGGAGTGTTTCCTTAATTTCTCTTTCAGATTTTTCATCATTAGTGTATAGGAATGCAAGAGATTTCTGTGCATTAATTTTGTATTCTGCTACTTTTCAAATTCATTGATTAGCTCTAGTAGTTTTCTGGTAGCATCTTTAGGATTCTCTATGTATAGTGTCTCTATCATGTCATCTACAAACAGTGACAGTTTTACTTCTTCTTTTCCAATTAGGATTCCTTTTATTTCTTTTTCTTCTCTGATTGCTGTGGCTAAAACTTCCCAAACAATATTGATTAATAGTGGTGACAGTGGGCAACCTTGTCTTGTCCCTGATCTTAGTGAAAACGGTTTCAGTTTTTCACCATTGAGAATGATGTCAGCTCTGGGTTTGTCATATACGGCCTTTATTATGTTGAGGTAAGTTCCCTCTATGCCTACTTTCTGGAGGGTTTTTATCATAAATGGGTGTTGAATTTTGTCAAAAGCTTTTTCTGCATCTATTGATATGATCATATGGTTTTTCTCCTTCAACTTGTTATTATGAGTTACCACATTGATTGAGTTGCATATTTTGAAGAATTCTTGCATTCCTGGGATAAATCCCAGTTGATGATGGTGTATGATCCGTTTCATGTGCTGTTGGATTCTGTTTGCTAGTATTTTGTTGAGGATTTTTGAATCTGTGTTCATCAGTGATATTGGCCTGTAGTTTTTTCTTTTTTCGTGACATCTTTGTCTGGTTTTGGTATCAGGGTGAAGGTGACCTCATAGAATGAGTTTGGGAGTGTTCCTCCCTCTGGTATATTTTGGAAGATTTTGAGAAGGGTAGCTGTTAGGTCTTCTATAAATGTGTCATAGAATTCACCTGTGAAGCCATCTGGTCCTGGGCTTTTGTTTGTTGGAAGAATTGTAATCACAGTTTCAATTTCAGTGCTTGTGATTGGTCTGTTTATATTTTCTATTTCTTCCTGGTTCAGTCTCGGAAGGTTGTGCTTTTCTAAGAATTTGCCCATTTCTTCCAGCTTGTCCATTTTATTGGCATAGAGTTGCTTGTAGTAATCTCTCATGACCTTTTGTATTTCTGCAGTGTCAGTTGTTACTTCTCCTTTTTCATTTCTAATTCTGTTGATTTGAGTCTTCTCCGTTTTTTTCTTGATGAGTCTGGCCCATGGTTTATCAATTTTGTTTATCTTCTCAAAGAACAAGCTTTTAGTTTTATTAATCTTTGCTATCGTTTCCTTCATTTCTTTTTCTGATCTCATCTTTATGATTCTTTCCTTCTGCTAACTTTGGGGTTTTTTTCTTCTTCTTTCTGTATTTTCTTTAGGTGTAAGGTTTTTTGTTTGTTTGAGATGTTTCTTTTTTCTTGAGGTAGGATTGTATTGTTATAAATTTCCCTCTTAGACCATCTTTTGCTGCATCCCATAGGTTTTGGGTTGTCATGTTTTCATTGTCATTTGTTTTTAGTTATTTTTTGTCTCTTTGAATTCTTCAATGATCTCTTGGTTATTTAGTAGTGTATTGTTTAGCCACCATGTGTTTGTCTTTTTCACAAATATTTTCCTGTAATTGCTATCTATTCTCATGGCGTTGTGGTCGGAACAGATAACTGATACGATATCAATTTTCTTAATTTACCAAGGCTTGATTTGTGATCCAAGATATGATCTATCCTGGGAAATGTTGTATGAGCACTTGAGAAGAAAGTATATTCTGTTGTTTTTGGATGGAGTGTCATATTAATATTAGTTAAGTCCATCTTGTTTAATGTTTCATTTAAAGCTTTTGTGTTTCCTTATTTATTTTCACTTTGGGTGATCTGTCCATTGGTGAAAGTGGGGTGTTGAAGTCCCCTAGTATGATTATATTACTGTTGATTTCCCCCTTTATGGCTGTTAGCATTTGCCTTAGGTATTGAGGTGCTTCTATGTTGGGTGCATAAATATTTGCAATTGTTATATCTTCTTGGATCGACCCATTGATCATTATGTAGTGTCCTTCTTTGTCTCTTGTAATAGTCTCTGTTTTAAAGTCTATTTTGTCTGATATGAGAATTGCTACTCCAGGTTTCTTTTGATTTCCTTTTCAATGGAATATCTTTTTCCATCGCCTCACTTTCAGTCTGTATGTGTCCCTAGGTCTCTTGTAGACAGCATATATACATGTCTTGTTTTTGTATCCATTCAGCCAGTCTATGTCTTTTGATGGGAGCATTTAATCCATTTACATTTAAGGTAGTTATCGATATATATGTTCCTATTACCATTTTCTTAATTGTTTTGGGTTTGTTTTTGTAGGTCTTGTTTTTCTGTTGTGTTTCCTGCCTAGAGAAGTTCCTTTAACATTTGTTGTAAAGCTGGTTTGGTGGTACTGAATTCTCTTAGCTTTTCCTTTCTGTAAAGGTTTTAATTTTTCTGTCGAATCTGAATGAGATCCTTGCTGGGTAGAGTAATCTTGGTTGTAGGTTTTTCCATTTCATCATTTTAAATATGTCCTGCCACACCCTTCTGGCTTGCAGAGTTTCTGTTGAGAAATCAGCTGTTAACCTTCTGGGGATTCCCTTGTATGTTATTTGTTGCTTTTCCCTTGCTGCTTTTAATATTTTTTCTTTGTATTTAATTTTTGATAGTTTGTTTAATATGTGTCTTGGCATGTTTCTCCTTGGATTTATCCTGTATGGGACTCTCTGTGCTTCCTG
>RJWK010017590.1:0-34185 GCA_004363435.1 Platanista minor | reverse complement strand
ATATATATATATATATATATATATATATATATATATATATATATATATATATATAATGAAATATATACAATATATATGAATTAGCTAGCTAACTTATGCAATTATGGACACATGAATCCCACCATCTCCAGGGTGAGTTGGTAAGTTGGAGACCCAGGAGAAGTGATTGTGTAATACCAGCTCAAGTTTGAAGATCTGAGAAGCAGGAGAGCCAATGGTGTAGTTCCAGAGTGAAAGTCATCAGGCTTGAAACCCAGGAACAACTAAGGTTTCTGTTCAAGTCCAAAGACAACAAAAAAGTTGATGTCTCAAATGAATCAGTCAAACAGGAAGAATTCTCTCTTTCGCAGGGTAGAGTCAGAGTTTTTCCTCTATTCACATATTCAACTGATTGGATGAGGCCCACCTACATAAGTGAGAGCAATCTGCTTTACTTGGTTTACTAATTTAAATGTTAATCTCATCCAAAAGCACCCTCAAAAAATACCTAGAATTGGGCTTCCCTGGTGGTGCAGTGGTTGGGAGTCCACCTGCTGATGCAGGAGACACGGGTTCATGCCCCGGTCCAGGAGGATCCCACATGCCACGGAGCAGCTGGGCCTGTGAACCATGGCCACTGAGCCTGCGTGTCCGGAGCCAGTGCTCCTCAACGGGAGAGGCCACAGCAGTGAGAGGCCCGCGTACCACAAAAAAAATTAAAAAGTACCTAGAATAATCTTGACCAAATATCAGGACACCTCATGGCATGATCAAATGGACACACAAAATTAATCATCACAGCATACTTAGTGAAGGAAGCCTATTGTGGATTGCCTGAGCTATAACATGTCAGGAGGAAAATTGGTTAATGTTGAAGTTATTTTACTCTATCAGTAGAGAATCCTCTAGAAAATCTCATGACATAGAATAAGCCTCCATACAGCTTTATTTCCCTTTTCCTTCTCATAACCACTATTATAAGCTGAAATTTTTAGAAGTTCACTTGTTCATTAGAACAGAAGGAAAAAACATGGTAACAGAGACTTAAAATAACTTTTGCCTATAGTAGCTTCAAAGGATCTTTCTCAAAAGTATATTTTAAAAGTCCTGGGGAAAAATGTTAGCCTTTCTATTTCTCATATACAAAAAAGTAGAATTTGGGGTGGATGCTTTTCAGAATATAGTTCTACTAATATTAAAATAAAGGAATCTATAGACTTGTAGGGCTCTCAGATGGGATTCAGAGGATGTGCAAATTCCCAAAAATGTAAGCAGAGATTTTTGTGCAGGGGAATTAGTTTTAGGAAATAGTTCATTACTTTAGTCATATTTTCTAAGGAGTGTTTGACCCCCTCATAAAATGATATTTAAAATTTTCCATCCAATAATGAGTAATAGAAATAAGACATAGAGTCTGAGCAGAGGGAAGTACGGTGGTGAAGGTCACTCACAGATGGCACAATCTGAAGAGATTTTCTAAAACTGGCTGACTTTCTAGGCCATCTTGGGTTCTGCTCATGCAGATCAGCAAGGTTTAGAGGGCAAAAAAAAAAAAAAAAAAAAAAGGGGCCTCTAACTCTTTATGGCCTGTGATGCCTTGGGAGATAATTCATACTCCAGTTCTTGAAACCACAGCTTGTCCCCAGGCTCTTGCCCACACTATGCTCACCCTGCTCCCACAGGCACAGGCAAACAGAGAACATCTCTCAAAAACCTGAGAGCATTCAGCAGAGTGTCAAAGAATTGGCTTAAAATGTGGTGCACTTCACCCCCAGCTTTTCATTCTGCTACAAGTTGTGTACACACAACTATATTTAAAATGGATAATCAACAAGGACCTACTGTAGAGCACAGGGAACTCTGCTCAATATTAGGTTACAAGCCTAAATGGGAAAAGAATTTGAAAAAAAATAGATACATGTATAACTGAATCACTTTGCTATACACCTGAAACTAACACAACATTGTTAATCAACTATACTTCAATATAAAATAAAAAGTTAAAAAAAAGAATATCGGGCTTCCCTGGTGGCGCAGTGGTTGAGAGTCTGCCTGCCGATGCAGGGGACGTGGGTTCGTGCCCCGGTCCGGGAAGATCCCACATGCCACGGAGCGGCTGGGCTAGTGAGCCATGGCCGCTGAGCCTGTGCGTCCGGAGCCTGTGCTCCGCAATGGGAGAGGCCACAACAGTGAGAGGCCCATGTACCACAAAAAATAAAAATAAAAAAAATAAGAATATCGAGCCAGAAAGGCTTTACTGATGTGATAAGTCTCTGAATCTTATGAAGTCCTTGTTAAGAACTGTAAAGGATTTGAGATTTTATCCAACTTGAAAGCTAAAATTGTTAGTTTGTAACAGTTTTGTGGATACTAGATGAAGACACAAAACCCCTGAATCAGAGATGAAGGATTGTGTTACGAACAACCTAGCAACCACTGTGAGCAACATGCTTGCCTCAGTTTTCTTTGCCACCAAAACCTATTGGGGTGAAATGAAGGGACCCAGGTGAGTGCTGTGCACACAACAGGTTTGCATCATGACTGAGGGACCCTGAGCTCAACGAACTGAAATCTTTTAAAATGAGTTGTAACCCTGCCTGACCTGTACTCCAGAGATGACTTTGTCTTTATTATCCTGGACAGAAGACAGACATCCTTTTGCTCTGGAGAGACACTACATTTTCCAAATGTTTTTGAAAAAGTAGTCCAGAACAGATGTAGTCAGTGCCTCTGCTTGTTAACATGCAGAAACGCTAAAGACCCATGGAGAATTGTCTTCCCAAAAGTCTTCATTGCACTTGCCGCTTCTTGTTCATCTGGTCTGATCTCTTTGGGGAAAGACTGAAAGCATAATTACCATATATATTTCCCATGGTGTTGTAGGGTTGCTTTCCCCAGAGACCCAGTTTCTCTTTCAGTTAATGGATTACAGTAAAAAAAAAAATGCAGGGGGGATGAAGTCTGAAATTTTGGTAAGGGAATCGTGATTTTCTATTGAGGCAGCAGCCATTACCTTCCTGATTATCCATAGTTGATATTCTTTTTTTGTGTACCTTAAGCAATATTTTTGTTGGAGGCCTATCTTGCACATAGATATGTCTTGCTCTATGAACCATCTCCATAGTTTTCTACAGATGTGGATTTCCTGGTCACCACTATGACTTGGTTGCTTATTATAAAAATTGTACCCACTTTTCTTCTGTCTGTTGAACACTGACTGACATCTGACATCTACTGTATTGGGATCCTATCAACTCCATTGTTCAATGACCCCAGTCATATAATAGCATCTCCAGTCATCATCCCTGATCTACAAGAGGACAGCCACCACTGAGCTTCTTCTTCATGATGCTGGGGTCCCTGTCGCCAGTATACTCTTATTGTTTTGACACAAAGATTTCTCTCTAGGTGTTCCTGCAGAAGATGGCCATCTTATAGTTTTTTTAGATTTATGTAGAATATTCAATCTCTGAGCCTACTGATTTCTTCTTCACTCACCTGCCACAGTAGATTTGTCATTCCTATATCATTTTCTATGAGCATTTTCCCCCAAGTTTCCAAAGGCCATCCCAGCAATGAGTTAGTACTATATTCCAGGATCCTTTCCAGGGTGTGAAAACCGACATTATGAAAGAGTGCTCCTATGTCAATAAATTCTCACTTATCTAACATTATGCTCTCTCCCCAAGAATCATCACCCTCAGGATCTGTCCTATACACACTTTTTTGACTCCTGACTATATATGAATTTATGTCTTTCAACTCCTTCAAGGTAAGATCCCTTTTCTCTCCTAGCAGTCTCAACATTTCTCTGAATAGGTTATGTTGTGGTTTAATTTTTTTTTTTTTTTTTTTTTTTGGTCTATTGGTCTTAAATGACGTAAGATCTTGTCTTTCAAGGAAGAAGACTGAAGCATCCTAAGATATGGGAGGAGTGCTAGCTTTTAACACAGAGGAGTGGGCAACTTTTAAAGTCCAGAAAATTCAGAGGAATCAGAGGATTCGATTTTGAGTGCATCAGTTCAAACCTCTAAATCCACTTCTCATGGACACACTACTTTTACTACTTTTCAACTAAGGTTGAAAATTCAGTTTTTCTATTCTTATAATTAAGTCTTAAGCCCAATTCTCAGTCTTTCTACTGCTTATGACAAGGATGCTGTCTAGGATTTATGCTTAGCCTTTGTTGATGGGGATCACCTTTAGCCTTTCTTTGTCTTTCTCTCCACAACATCAGCCATTAAATCTCATAGCTCTTATAATTATCATTTTCCTATAATTTTAAAACACTGCTAGTTCATTATTTCTATCAATATACCATCTCAGTTCAATACCTATAGAAGTTTAAACAATTACTGTACTACCAAACCAGAAGACACCAGTGCTTCTATAACTACTGCAGCTGGTGGAGTTCTTATTGCCAAATTACCTAGAACTCCAAAATCTTAATTTTACAAAGGTCTTCTTTTTAGTTCATTTGTGATACCAATTGTCATAGGCTGGCTTTCAAGAAACAGACTTTGAGATAAATATTTGCCTATAAAGATTATTGGAAACTGTTCTCAGGATCAGTACTCATGTGTGAGTGAAGGAGAAGGATTTGACAACAGTTGGCATATTAATTATTAGAAAATGCCTTGACTGAGTCTGTGGAGGACTCTGGGAGATGGAATTCTTCTACAGAATTGTGCAGATGTGGAGCAAATGAGGTAGATTTTTGACAAGTCATTGGTCAAATGACTGGAAGGGGGCAAGACCTTGGGTGAGTTAGTCTCTTCAGAAGAGCCAATCCATGGAGTGAGGCTAAGCTAAAAACTTCTGCCAATCATCAACTCCCCCAGCATCGGTGGCAGTGAATACTTTGTTCCTAAAGGAGAAAATCTGGGCAACAGAACACAATATCCACAGTGGCATTACTTAATAATATTCTATAACCTAAAATAAAAATAAATATTACAGAATTAAATTAATGGATGACTTTCCATGTTCCTAAAATACTCTACATGTCCACTTTATGCTCTGGATTCCATATCCTCTTGCCATCAAGAGAACTTTGCTCCTTAGTGGTTCTTCCTACTCCAGCATCACCACTTTAACCCTAATGACTGTATTATTCCAATGAGCATGCAAACATATTCTGATATCTTCTACCTGCTGGTGACAATGAAAGAAAGAAAAAAGAGAGAGAGAGGGAGAGAGAGAGAAGAACAAAGAGAGAGAAATAAAAATAAAAATTTTACAAATAAAAAATTCACATACATCCCTTCCAGACAGTTTCACATTTCTCTGCTAAATTCTTGAGTTTCTAAAATCTTAATCTCCTCCTCCTCCTCCCTTCTCTTACTCCTTTTCCACTCAACGTACTCTGAAGAACTGATGTCCCTTCACAACATTGAAACTGCCCCCAAGCAAGTCTCTAACACCTAACGTAGTGCTCATATCAATGACTATTTGTCTTTATTTATTTTAATTAACCTTTTATTTAAAATAGTTAACCACTCCCTTCTTGAAATTCTTTCTTCTGTCCAATCAGTGACAATACATTCTCCTTCTTTTCCTTATATCTCAGTGACTAATTTTTTTGAATCTACTTTCCTGGATAATCTTCTTGAGATGGATCACTAAATGTTGGAATTTCCCAGGGCTTAGTCTTAACAACCTTCTATTTGATATACACATTTTTTTTTTTTTTTAGAAATATCATCTAATTATCTGGCTTTAAATACCCTCTACTTACTTTTAACACTCACATATCTGTGTCTAGATCAGACCACTCCTCTAAACTACAAAACTATTCTCTTATCTACTTGGAACCTCTACATAGGTGTCTATTAAGCACCTCAGACACATGACTAAAACAAAACTGTTTTAAGCCATATAATTGTTCCTTTTAAAAGAAATGTCTTAAGTTGATTAAGCCAAAACCTAAATGTCACCCTTTATTCTAATCTTTCACTCCCCATATTGAACTCATTTCCAAGCCCAATTGATTTTTCCTCCAAATCAAAACTAATATCTCCACATTTTTACCTGTTTTTTCTATGATCATCTTAGTTCCAGCCATCACCATCTCTTGGACTATTTCAATGAATTTTTCATCAGACATTTATCCTCATCTTTTACTCTCTTTGTAAATCACTTTGCACAAAAGAGCCAAATCATTTTTTTAATTATAAAGCATGTAATACTTTTTATCTGCTTAAAATGTTCCAATAGTATCTTCTTGCAATTAGAATAAAATATAAACTCATACCTTGGAACACACAGGTCTATATTATAAGGTTATGCTTATCTTTTCTGTATTATTTTATGTCTCATTCTTCCTTATTGACTTCTCTCCATTCAGAGCTACACTGGTCTGCAGTCAGTGCTTAGATTGCTCAGGGCCACTGCACTGGCTGTGCCATCGTTTTGGGTGACCTCTCAGTTTTGACCACTACTGGCTCTATCTTATACATAATTCAGTTTCTGTTTAACCACCCAATAGAAAGAAGCTATCACATTACTCTCTACTAAATTATGCTTTTTATTTTAGGCATTGCACTCATTAACACCTGATTTTTTTCTTTATTCTGTTTTTCTTTCTAATAAAATATAAGTTCAGTTAGCTGTTACCTTACCTGAGCTACTTGCTGTTTCATCTTTACTGCTTTAGAACATCATGTACATAATAAGTACTCAATATTTCTTGCAGGAAAGAATAGAGAGAGGAAGGAAAAAGAAGCAATAGGAAAAACATAGTTTATTCACTAAATTTTGTCTGCTGATATTAGTTGCAGTAGAAGGCTAATGTAAGGTACATATCATTGCAGACATTGAAGTATACTGGATTTTACTGCCTTAATTTTTCCTCTGGAATTAGCTTAAAGATAAGCAAAGAGGACCATTTCTGGCAATGAGCACATTATTATATTATGCATATAAATGTTACTATGCTGAATGAAAGCATTGGATATAGCATTGTATTTAAAATATTTTTTAAGATAAAATATCTACATTGAATGTGGTTTCTTAAGTGTCATATTTCTGAGATAAGAGAAGATGTTAACTTTTTTCTTTCTACTATTACGCTACCTGGTAAGTATGCTTAACAAATATTTGTTTAAAATCTAAATGACTATATAAACTTAAACAACTTATCCAAAGTTCATTTAATTTTTTTGAGAAACTGTATATAAGTTTGATAATTTTTCTGCCAAATTGATAAAATAAGTTTCTCTTCCAGGATAGTACAATGAATTTTTAGACTGAAGGTCAAGTGAATAAGAACTATAAAGTTTGGACACACACACATACACACAATCCCTGGGATATAATAGTTTTTGGAAGTCAGTAAAACTTCAGAAGAAGGAAGAAGCACCAGGTATTTTCTGTTAATACAGCTTCAGAAATAAGGAACACTGATTTTGCAGAAAGCCAGCATAGCTAAATTTTCTTTAAAAGTCCTGACAGCTTTGTGTTGGCAAAAACCAAATGGGGAAACCCAGGGCAACAGCAATCTCCGGAATATGGGGGAAAAATACTAGGAAGAAGGAGTTAGAAAAGGGTAATTCAAAAGTCTCTGTATAAACTTTAGCAAAATCTCTAGCTGAATCTTGAACCACACATGCAAGGGCAAACTAAAATCATCTTTCAGCTGAGACTAAAATAACTAAACTGCAATTTGTGTAGTCACAAACGGCAAACAACACAGAGACTGCAGTTTGAAACTAACCAAGTTAATTGCCTTCTAAAACAAAACTGAAAACATCCACCCATTGAAGGAATGTAACAGAATCTGGGTTCTCAGAAGCATAATATTTACAAAGTCCAGGATACAATCCAAAATTAATCAATATATGTAGATAGAGAAAAAAGAAAATGTGGCCCATTTCAAGTAAAAAGGCAATCAACAGAAGTCAACCCTTAGATAATATAGATATTGGAAATATCAAACCAGGACTTTATAGGAGCTATCATGATTATACACAGTGAAGTATTAAAAAAAATGCTTATAATGAATGAAAAAGTAGAAAACCACAAGCGAGAGAAAAATACACATTAGAAAAGGAAAAATTTAGAACTTCAAAGTATAATATATGAAATCAAAATTGAAATTGAGTGGATGGGCTTAATTGTGAAATGAAAATGACACAGCAAAGAAGAGCAAACTAGAAGATAGACTAGTAGAAATTACCTAATATAAAGTTGTGAGAAAAAACATTGAACAAAATTTTAGAGTTCAAGACACTGTAGAAAAATATTAATACCTGTGCACATGTCTCTGAAAGAAGAAGAGAAAAAAAAGGAAGAAAACTAGTCACATAAATAATCCCCCCCAAATTCTAAACTTGGGGGGAAAATAGAAATTTTCAGATGCTTGAAAGTTATATAAACCCAAGAATAATAAATATGAAGATCATACTTAGGCTTATCATAGTAAAACTGATAGAAATTAAAAACAAAAAAGAAAAGAAAATCTTAAAAGCAACTAGAGACAAACAACATATTACACACAATTAAACATCAACTCAAATGACTAAAGATTCTATGAAGGTTATGGGAACCAGAATAGAAGGAGACAGAATATTGAAAGTGCTAGAAGAAAAAAAAAAGTAAATAAAAAAGTTGCCAACCCAGAGTTTTATGTCTATGGAAAATATCACTCAAGAACAAAGGTGAAATAAGGTGATTTCAGATAAAACAAAACTCAGAGGATTCATTTCGAGTAGACCAGCCCTACCAGAAATGCTGTCAGAAAATCTTTAGGCTGAAAGGGAAATAATATAGGAGGAAAACTGAAATATCCAGAAAGAATGAAAACATAGTTAAGTAACTCAGTCAATATATTTTTAAAACAATTTTTCTCTTTATTTAAAATTCAAAAGACTGTTTATATATATTTTTATATATATATGTATATATATATATACATATATATATAACATTTTCTTGTGGATTTTATAGTGAATACAGATATAACACATATGACAACTATAGCAAAATGATGGTGGATGGAGATAAATAGTTACAGTGTTGTTTCAATAAGTCAGTTAAAGTGGTACAATATTAATAGTCAGAATATGAAAAGTTAAAGATGCATACTGTAACATCTAAAGCAACCATTAAAAGTACTGTAAAGAGTTATAACCTTAAAAGCCATAGCTAAATTAAATTATAATTCTGAAAAATATCTATTTCAAGGGAAGGCAAGAAAGGGCTTGTGTATGAACAACAACAAGAAAAAAAGCAGGAAATAGGAAAATTGATAATAAAACTGTAGACAAAAATTCAGCCCATACTAGTGATTGCATTGCATATGCCATGCAACAATAAACATGAGAAGGTTGAAATGTCTATATTAATGTAAAACAATATAGACTTTAAAGCAAATAATATTATGAAATAAAGAGGGACACTTCATAATGATAAAGGGTCAATTCATCAGGAAGACATAACAATCATAAATGTGTGTGCTAACTAGCATTGCTTCAAAATACATGAAACAAAAATGGACAAATTTAAAAGAAAAACAGGCAATTCAGCCGTTATAGTAGAATATTTAACACGTTTATTTAAGTAATTAATAGAAAAATCAGACAAAAATAATCAGTAATACAATATGAAGCACCCTGACATAGTTTATATTTATGGAACAGTACACCCAACAACTGCAATATATGCATTCTTTTCAAATGTACATAGTATGTTTACTGAGATTGATGATACATCCATAAGCTGGGCAGTTACATGTTCCTTTAAGAAAATGGAAAATCTCATGAAATATTGGAATGGAAGAAGATTAACAAAATAAATAATTGGACAAATAACTTACAACATGGATGGAAAACAAAACAAAAAAGATTGAAAGTGAAAAGTGAATGAAAAGAAAGACAAATATGGTTATAAAAATTAATTCAGGGCTTCCCTGGTGGCACAGTGGTTGAGAGTCCACCTGCAGATGCAGGGGACATGGGTTCGTGCCCCAGTCCGGGAAGGTCCCACATGCCATGGGGCAGCTGGGCCCGTGAGCCATGGCTGCTGAGCCTGCGCGTCTAGAGCCTGTGCTCCACAACGGGAGAGGCCACAACAGTGAGAGGCCCACATACGACAAAAAATAAAAAATAAAAAAATAATTCATATATGTCAGTCTTTGGGCTATTTCTCCATCTTGGAAGAAGACCCATATATTAAGTACATCAAGTAAACAAAATACCTGGCCAGGACAGTGGATATGTTTTTCTTATGATCATTGAATTGCTTAAGGACTTATTAATTTTTTTTTATATATAGTGTAGCTCCCATTTAGGGGATATATTTTATTCATCTAAATTGGTCACTACTTTTTCCTTGTGTTTTTCTCTACACACAGCACTGTGGGTCTCAAGATGTATTTGGGATTTATTGGCCAAGTAGACGTATACTACAGCATTGTTCAAAGAGTAGAACATAAAGAACAACTGCATAGTTCATAACATACTGACATTACTTCTCTGAATCTATTTTTTCTCTCTAAGTCATTCCTTCTATCTAGTTCTCCCTTTGTTGTGTGGAAATCATAACAGAGGAACAAACATAAAATATGTCAGCCAGGAGGACAACTTAAAAAAATGTTTTTTAATGAGAAGGCAATCAGAAAGTGATTGTAAAGTCTGTACATAATCTTAATTAGAGCATTTGTAACCATAACATCATAGCATGACTGATGAGGAAGGCTTTAATCCTGATAGCAGCAAGCAGTTCTAAAGATTTCAGAATTCTGCTGCTGAGCAAGACATTTATAGGTACTCTGGGAAAATGCAGGTTTAACTGTGCCTCATTTTTTTCATCAGCTCCATAGATAATAGCAAACTACTTATGTCTGATCAAGACACATTACATGTGTTTATCATACTAAATGGATGGACATTCCATTTGTGATAAATAAAGGTATCAGCCAATTACTAGACTAGTTTTTTTTTTCAATTGGAGATAGATAGATAATAGGTAGATAATTATAAATCAAAAAACAATTAATAAACATATATAATGAGAGGCTTATTGTCTCAATTCTTTTTCACAAGGCTTTTACCAAGCACTTACCCAAGGAGATATTCCAGAGGAACTCCTGGGTTTGGTTGCTTAAGGTATATGTATGTGATTTTCTGTGTAATTAAGGGGCTGAACAATATATACATTAATTTTGATTGCATATTTTTCCAACAGACGTCTTTGTTTGTTTGTTTTGTTTTGTTTTTGCAGTATGTGGGCCTCTCACTGTTGTGGCCTCTCCCGTTGTGGAGCACAGGCTCTGGATGCACAGGCTCAGCGGCCATGGCTCATGGGCTCAGCCGCTCCATGGCATGTGGGATCTTCCTGGACTGGGGCACGACCCCATGTCCCCTGCATCGGCAGGTTTACTCTCAACCACTGCACCACCAGGGTAGCCCTAGAGGACTTTCAATTTAAAACATTTCTTTCAATGTCCAAGTCACTACATATTCCACTTTCAAGTGTATATTCATCAGCACTCTCCATTTCCTGGAAAAGAAAAATGTAACCTTATTGCAGAAATCAGTTATGGGGGTAGATAGCTGTGTGTTTGGGGTGGGGAGCAAGGTTGGGAAACCAGCTGATGTTTTTCTTATTTGCATGTGATGAAACTTTTGTTAAATTTGAGCTGTTTTATGATATCACTTATATCCTACTTACTTTATCTCATCAAATCTTGTTTTCACTATTTAGTACTTTTTGGAGGATGGAACATTGTGTTTAGCAAGTTGACATGTTGTCAGGGATGAAAATCCAAAGTGTGGGGTACATGCAACAAGCTCATTTGGCTTTGAAATGTGACACTCTAAGCTGAATTCTAAGCTTGTCTTTATTTTCTGGTCTTTAAAAGTACACCACAAATGCTATTTGACAAAGAAAAGATAGTCTATTCAGTAAAGAGATAGAGTAAGAAAGTCCTGGCTTCATTAAGGAATGTACACATTTTATAACCATTTTATAACTCCAAACACAGGAAATGGATTCTTAATTAATTAATAAGACTCTAAGAAGAAGAAAAAATGAAATATAGCAATTTTAATTGTGCTATTTAGGTTAGTGTAACTCAGTAAACAAAGAATCAATAAATGAAAATATGTCAAGCATCTGGTATACCTTTCATTTGATACCTGAAAAACAAATGATAGTGTAAGTTGGCAACATTTTTAAGGAAGTATTACATCTCCCAGTATGAGATAATAACCACATCTGTTAATTGAGAAAATTAGAATGGTATAAGATTATAAGAGATGTCATTTATTAAATTTATTTTCATTGTATTAGTCGCACTTATACACATTTAAAGGATATATGTGTTGCGAATATATTCATTATTTAGTAAATACATGTTACAATTTGCACATAGAGCCACATAAACATGGAGCTTTATTTCCACAGCCTACCTGGAGTCTAAAAACCAAAGTATAGAACCAATGACCTTGGTTAATCTACCTAAAATAACTCTTTTCATTAGTTATTTTAAACTTCAGTGGATCACTATTCCCTCCTGCATAGTGTCTTTAATTGAATTGTTATTTATTTTTATTTTTTATTTATTTTTATTTTATTAAAAAATATTAACATCTTTATTGGAGTATAATTGCTTTACAATGCTGTGTTAGTTTCTGCTTTATAACAAAGTGAATCAGCTATACGTATACATATATCTCCATATCTCCTCCCTCTTGTGCATCTCCCTCCCACCCTTGCTATCCCATCCCTCTAAGTGGGCACAAAGCACCGGACTGATCTCCCTGTGCTATGCAGATGCTTCCCACTAGCTATCTATTTTGCATTTGGTAGTGTATGCCACTCTCTCACTTCGTCCTTACTGTCCCATAAATATGTGAGATCTAATACTGACTTCATGGCTTATATTATGCTTTAGTTCTATCTGGTATTTATTCTCTTTCCTCTATAAATTCAAATACTAGCTAATAATCAAAATGCAAGAGAAGACCTATCACCTTCAGGATACCCTACTGGATTATTCCATCTTTCATTGACATTTTTTTAATGTGAATTCTTATAAAGGATAGAGTCTCTACCATGTAATTTAGCAATTATTAATCTTGATTTTTAAACATTCACTGTTGTTTTGCATATTGGCCTTCTTTAAAAATCTAAGGCTTAGGTTTTAAGGTCTTTATAACTTCTATTTGTTATGTTTTCCCTCTATTAATAATCAATTTTATTCCCTGTGAAGAGCTTTATTGCTTATCATATTACCATCTATGAGGATATTCTTAGAAGATATTTTTTACAAGTATCGAGTCTTCTGGTTTCTCTCACACACCCTTGTCTAAAATCTCCTTATTTTGGAATCTACTTTTCCTATAGAGATTACACCCGTTTTGCCTTCTCCAATAGTAATCTCAGTCATTGATTTCCCATTATGTGTCATCTGTATTCTCCATTTGGAATTCAATTTTATTGCATTCAATAGTTTTGTATTTTTTGCATACAAATTCCATTTCATTAATTTCATGTAAGTAATGAACAGGGTCAAGGACTGTGTTTTCTGTTTTGCAGTATTACCTGTAGCAACTAGCACCATTAAGTAAGGGAAGAGTGCACTGAGATGTCAGTCAATGCTGATGAACAGATCCACTAAAACACAGTGGTGAGGATTACATTTCATGGAACATCAGGTGAAATTTCACCTTTTTTGTTAATGATAAAAGTTAATATCATCTTTTTAAATCTATTTAATGAGGCTACACCAGAGAAACTATCTAATTTTTTGGTGGGTACACATCCCTCATGTAGTGCTAAAAATAAGCAGTGAAATGTGTAATTGTTTCAGAGAATCCTTCTTTTCAATACTTTCTCAGTACATAAGGACAAAGGAGAAAATCATTCTTTTAGATAGTAACTTTTATTTTCTATATGATAACGTTAAGAGCCCTTTAGACCTGGAAGTTGGTCTGGAGCCTGGCAGGTGAAGACTTCTCCAGCCAGGAGTCTGCCTTGGGGATAGTTAGGACATGAACTCTCTGGTGAAGAGGAGCTATGCTTGCTAGCATTGCCACAGTTCTTGGATATGTCTGTGTCTTTTTCACACAGCAAGATGGTTTGTCAGTGTGTTGTGACTGTGTGTAAGGAGGCACCTCATTACTGGTCTGCATGTAGATGAGAAGGAAGTGAGGGAGGCTGATGTGGTTTGCATTAATTACATAGCTATCTGTTGTTCTTGCAGCCATCCAAGCATATAATAACTTAAGTAGAGTTTCAATGAGTTAGAAACTTCAGCCCTTTGTAATGTTTTGGCAAGCCAATTCCCTATTATAGCACAGTCGGTACTTTTGTGTAAAGTCTTGACAAGGAGCAACAATGGCCACAGACCTTTGTTTTCTCCTACCACTCAGTGCCACTGGGATATTTTCAGTGTGCACACAAAAGAGAGGAGGTCACCGATTGTGCCTTGGAGTCAGAGTTAACTCCTCTTATCATTTAAATATCAGGTAATAGTTGATTCTTATTCCAACCAGAAATTTGATCCAACAAGAAATATGGTACACTAAGTATGGGAAAGAGGCCCAAACATTTGTATAAAGTATATTAATAAAAGTGAACATAACTTTTAAAAACTTCTTTCACAAAAGGTATATGGTAGGTGCTCAAAAAATCATTGGTTAATGGAAATTTGACTCAGTGGCATAATATAGGGGATGGTAGTCTTTTGCACTCTGAAGGATGTTGTCACCCACCGAGTTTAACAACAGTGACAGTAAAAGATGTTTCTCTCGGAAAAAAAAAATATAGTACATTGCTCAATATGTAAACAAATCTCTTAAAATTTTGAAAATTGACATTTACCTTCTTCCACTGTGGTATAGCTTAAGTTTTTATTGGGAGATATTAACAAGAGAATTGTACCTGAAGAGAGCAAAGGTCAACTTTGAAAGTGAAAACTTTTTAAACTGAGAGACCTAAGAAAGTAGGGTCCAAATGATAATTCTATCTAGGTATAATAACAACAATGTATGGCATTTGTATAGTCTCTCTGTAACAGAGAACCTCAAAGTGTTCATCAAATAAGAGTTAACAGTGATTAATTAACCCATCTGGCCATCCCCTCTTTGTTGCTGTAAAAATTGAGCAGCAGTTTCTCCATTAGAGACATTTTTTTTTTTTTTTTTTTCAGTACGCGGACCTCTCACTGTTGTGACCTCTCCCGTTGCGAAGCACAGGCTCTGGACGCGCAGGCTCAGCGGCCATGGCTCACAGGCCCAGCCGCTCCGCAGTATGTGGGATCTTCCCAGACCGGGGCACGAACCGGTGTCCCCTGCATAGGCAGACGGACTCTCAACCACTGCACCACCAGGGAAACCCGTAGAGACATTTTTAATTTCATTTATTACACTAATTAAACATTCCCTGTAAGTGCACAGATGTTGGGGCATAGCATCCATTTCCCCCAGAATGGGAAATTATCACCTCCAGGCTGAAAGGATAAACTTGAGATACTTACTAGCACTTTGAAAAAGAAAGAATTGAGTCAAGTTCTAAAGGGAGAAAAAGAAATAGCTTTGGGAAACCTAATGCTTCAGATCCACATAAGTAATTAAAAATTTCAAATGTATACATCAATCAGGACATTTATTAAAGGTTTATTATGTACAAAACACTGTGATGAAGAAAGTAAGAATGACAGATAACCAGAGTCCACACTGAAGCCCAACTTTTAGGGGAGGAAATGCTAATTTCATTATTGTATTTCTGTCACCAAATACATCCCCAAAATATATGAGGCAACTTATAAGTTAATATGATCAAATAAAGCAAATGAAGAAATGAAGACCTCTGGGGGCAGAATGAGCTAATTTAAAAACTATTTAAACCCTCTAGGGAGAATATATTAAAAGCGTAAAAGAGTGGAAATCAACACTTCTAAGTCTGGATTTTTTTTTGAGTGTTTAATTGAATTATCCTCTTATGGTTATGTTGGGACACATTTATCAAGATTTCAGCAATTACTGGTTATTGTGAGCCTAGCCAGTTGTAATGTGCAAAAAATTGCTGTCTTTGATCCTGAACTTTGCAGGAAATCAGAGAACTGGAGCACCCTGTCCAACCAAGATGTAGTTGGAATCACAGTCCCTGCTTTAACATAGGAAAGCTTTGCTACAGTAGCCAACCTAGGTTCCGTATTCCCCTAATTAATTCATGGAGAAGCAGCATAAGAATGGCCCAGCAGCTTGTTAGAAATGCAAAATCCAAGGTTCTAGCCAATACCCACTTCATAAATATCTACATTTTAACAAGATTCCCAGGTGATTTACACACTACTGATTACACTCCACAACAATCACTTTTTTTCTGTGGGAAGTGGAAGCATTGTCTGATTTGAGAATGTAGGAGAAAAATATGAAAGTGCTTGGCTCAACTCTGAACTGTGCTTTTGGTTCTCTTTCCTGTGCAAAGGATGCTTTCTGGTCTGTATTTCACCATGATGTCAATGTGTTGAGGCAGGCTCCTGCTAAGATCTGTAATTAATCAGTTCTCTCTTGCTGGATGGGGTAAGTATAGTATTAAGATAACTTATTAAGAAACCAGTGTGGCCACACAGCTAATCCAAGTGTTCCAATCAGTTTTGTGAAATGAAGTTGATAATTTTATTCTATATGTCTGATTGTTAGAGAAACAATCGTAGCTTCTAGCACAAAGAGTCCCAGTGTACAGATTTTTTATTTTTTTTGTTTTATTTGTATTTTCTTTGAAATATCTCATAACTAAGCCCCTCATCTACAATTCTCTTCTGACTGCCTTGGTCCACAGACCTTCATGTCATGGGCATTTCAACCATTTCCCACCTATGGTCTCCTTCCTCTCCAATCTCAGTAATGGCATGTTTTTCTTTCTCAGATATGGAACTTATTTGACATTTTGGTTTTAATTTTTGTTTGTTTGTTTTGCTTACATCATGGAAGTTTCTATTTTAAGATGAATTTCAAAACCTTTAAGTGATCCAGCTTACTTTCTCATCTCTTCTCCCGTCATAGTGCCAAATGTGCTTTCTTCTCTAGATATATAGGACTTTCTTATGTTCCCTCAATACACTAGGAATAACATTCAGATCCTATACCTTTGCTCTTGTTCTAATGACCTACAACCCAGTCTTTATTATTAAGATTTATTTCAAAAATCATATCCAGCTCCTGTATCCTATGTTTTTTTTTTTTGCATGTTCAGATCAAGTACAATGCTATAAGCAAAACATTTAGCATATTGTTTACCCCTAATAGCCTAATATTTGATAAAGTTTAGTTATCTTGTCTTCTTACCTAGGTGTTTATCTGTGCTCCTAGGATGTGAGACTTGTGATGATAAGCTATATATTTGTTTTTTATTGAAGTATAATTGATTTAAAATATTATATTAGTTTTGGGGGTACAACATGGGGATTCAATATTTTTATAGCTTATATTCCATTTAAAGTTATTACAAAACAATGGCTATACGTCCCTGTGCTGTACAACATGTCCTTGCTAAAACCCATACTTCTTTCTTGTCCCATCCTTTTCCTTCTCCCCACTGGTAACCACTAGTTTTTCTCTATATTTGTGAATCTATTTCTGTTTTGATATAATCATGTTTTATTTTTTAGATTCGACATATAGGTGATAACATAGAGTATTTGATAAGTTATATGTTTTTTTTAAATATTTTTACAAATCTTTCATATGAATGAATGAAAGGATGAATATGTGGATGAATGAGTGTATGAATGTTTTTCTCTCTTAAATTGACAGGATGCACCATTCATGTGTCTCTGTATGGAGAGATATAAACACCATTCCCTCATTTCACAAGTTTGTCATCTGTGCAATGATCAGGCCACAGAGAACTGCAGGCTTCAAGTCAGACTCTTCTCACAACCAGCAGCAACATGGTATGTTCACATTTCAGTGGTTCTCCTTCATTGAGCAGATGCTTCAAATGAGAGCATATTTAAAACTAGCTGCTTATAATTTACATTGTATTAGCCTAACTAAAAACATGTGCATTACCAAAAGTAAAATTAAATGATCATCAACTTAATTAGCTGCTTTGTTGTTATCATCGAGTTTATTGCTTCAATTGCATCAGTGCAAATTAGCAAAAACCTTAATTTGTATAGAAATCAATATATTCATTTTGACCATAATGCATGCATATCTTCAGATTGATATAATTTAAATGAAAATAATCATACAATACGGTTAGATTTTTGCTTCAGACTTAGAAACCATAGACTTTAGGACTATAGCCCTCACCTTTTCCAGGGTGATGACACTGAAGTCCAAAGAACAGTTTGTTCAAGGTCATTCTTCAACTCTGACATGACTTCTCAGGAATAAGACTTTGTACTTTCGTATGGATATATGCACTTGGGCAACTAAGAAACAGTATTTCTGTGATATTTAATGAAAACCAGAAATATATGTTAGTGTGGTATTATTTAGAGAAAAATCAGGGATTTTTCTGGAATAAATAATAATGAATGAGTTAGGCAACTAGGGTTTTGACTCTGGAATTTTTGTTCAGCCCTTGAGCAATGATCTAACTAATGGAGAAATTATTTTATTTATTCCTTTTAATTTTTCTCAAACATGATCTTTTTCTCGTTTGCTTCTGTCTTTTACTGTCAAACACATAGTCCAAGATCCACCTCTTTTTATACCTTCCTGATTATCTATCCTTCATTAAATTTCTCCTCCAATTTTATAGTACATAGAATCTGAAAAACACAAACAGCTTTGTGCACTATGAGCAAGGTGTTTTAGAGAAACTATAGAAACCAATATTCTGTGCTGTGAAACAGTATTTTCTAATTGATTTATGAGCTACATTGGTCTTCTAACTTTTTTTAAAGAAGCATATCTTTTTTATTGCCATAATACCTAACAGAGAGATGAGTCCAGTTGGAAATCTGATTGATTAATTCTGTCTTCCCTGTCTAAGGCTTTTTAAACACTGGTGGTACTTCCATGCATCTCACCATGAAAGTCAATTAAACGTCAGTGATAAATTACACCTCTTCTTTACTTTTTTTTTTTCCAGAAATAACCTCCCACTTAATCTCTTGACCTCTGTTTTCTACTCTGGATTCTACTCTGGATTCCCTATGCCTTGACTTCATACTGAGTTTTTGACATCTGCTTCCTTTCTCTCTCAGTTTGATAAAAAATGTGTTCTTCAATTTCTTCCTTTACTAACTGCATGTTATCTGCTGTGTTCTTTATGCTTCCCATGTCTTCTTAAAGGATTGTTTAGGAATGTTTCCCTTTGTGAAACCTAATCTATAGAATCCCCATTTGCTTGGTTTACCCTCACTGGTAACAGTTTACCAACTTCTACTATTGACAGCCAGAACACAGAGATCAAGATAGATTGGTGAGGGAAGATCAAGGAATGAAAGTATTTGTAAATTCATATTTTTATTAAATCTAAACTTTTTAGCAAGGAAAATATTATCAGCGAGAAACTAATATATATTGAAAATTCTAGGAAAAACAGTCTAACTAGACAGTATAATTGTGTGAAGGACTTAGTAGTCAATGTTGAAAACGTGGTCTGAAGCCAAATGATAAAAGTTTGGTCATTCTCTGTGTGCCCTCTAAAATATGGTAAATTCTTTGTTCATTGAGGGCTGTTTCCTATAAGTTCACCTATTACCTTAAACTTTGTGGACCTTGAAGAAGAAATTCTAAAATTTTGAATTATTTGGAACATGGTTTGCTAATTTTTTTTCCCTTTTTATCTTGTAGGAGTGTGAAGATGATTCTTGCCCTGATTCACTGTCTCACACTCCTTCCTTATTTGTAGAACAGTAGTTAATAGCTACAATGCAATCAATATTACTTTACTCTGTATAGCATCTTCCATACAGGCAATGTTGCAAACTACCTTTATCTTTAAAAAATATAGTAACCAAGTTAAATAATAACCCAGAGAGAGGAAAAAAAAAATGAATGTTGTGTACAGAGAGGGAAATATCGGCTTCTCTATATGACTAGAAAGGAAGTTAGGGTTTTATGAGGTACAGGTCCAGGAAGATCATATATCATGGGAATAACCACTCTTAGTTTTCAAGCTTTCTAGAATCATCCTAATTTTATTAAGGCAGTGTTGCAATGTCACCATGAAATGATGAGTTTTTCCGGGAATATAAGAATTTGCCAATAAAGCAACATTATATTATGCCATAGGAAAAGAAGTGGGCCTCAATTTTAACTCTGAAATTTGAGTACAGAATATGCTTTTGTGAAAGAGATCAACTATTTTAAAATGACATATTGTGTAGAAGGCTCTTGTATGAAAAAATACATTTAGGACCAAACGTAAGATCTAATAAATATACTAAATATATGGAATAGAGAATCCTCATTAATATTGTTCCAAACAATGCATAATTGTAGAAAATCATGGTCAGGGTTTTTACCTGCTCAGGCTCTTCTGTAAGCCTGCTATATCTGCCCATTCCAATTTCTGTAGCGCAAATTCTATCCATTCTTTGAGGTTCAGTTCAACTGTAGCATCCTCTGAGATGAAGCTTCCCAAAACTGGTAATTGACCTCTCACGCCTAGTGCTCCATCCCCATTCATATTATTCTTTTGAGGGCTGTCTCTATTGAGCTTTGTATGATTGCTGTTGTTTTCGTGTAACTTCCCCCGTTGGAGGCTCACCACTAAATTCCCCAAAGTACTTTATACATATTTACTGTTCAATGACTCTTCATCTATTGAAAAATAAGTCAGACAGTACAGAGTTCAAGTCCAGTAAGTGATGGGATAGGAAGCCTTGAGAATGGAAGCTGAAGGTTTGATCTAATGATCACACATTTTAAAAGGCAATACAATATTCAAAACGTATTTTGTGGCCATTGAATACATTCACAGAGTGTGCATTTCCACCTGTGCCATGGTTGGCTAGGCAGAAAGCTGTTGTATATTTCTAAGTCCTGATTCCTGATTTATCAAAACATTAGGCAAGAGCTAAGCCAGTCAAAATTATCATCTATGAAATACTTTGGATATAAGTAGAATGCATGTTTTTTCTCTCATCTTCACCCAAGACAGACTGCCTGGAGTATTTGATCATCCTCACATTGTCTTTTCCATTCAGGTTAGACTGTACAAGAAAAATGGAAAAACAAAGTATAGGATTTACCATCCCTACACTGCAAATGTAACTCCTGACATATAATGTTCAGTTTAAGGTAAGTATAATTTATTCATTAAACTTGGATCCTTAAGTTCAGAGTGTCCTATAGGAGAGGAGGGATCTATTCGCAGAGTCATGTGCTTACTCCTGATACAGATGAACAAATGAACAATTTCTGTCTTGCACACTGGTGTTTACATTTCATAAAAAAAGGTAGAAGTACCTCCCCCCTCAATTTTAAGCTCCTGGAGATCAAGTTTTTCCACCTTTAACTTGTAGTTCCAAGGCCTAAGAAAGAATATCACATAATTGGCATGGACTATGTTAAGTGAATGAATGAATAAATGAGTGAGTATGTAACTCCTGATCTCAACTGGCTATGTTATCTACCTCAAGATTTGCTGGGAGCAGAAAAAAGTACCCACAATGTCTAAATCATTCCTCCCTGCTGGTCCCATTGTTCCCATTCTGCCATCTTTGGGTGAACAAAGGGAGAAGACCAGCACCAAGAATGCTTAATGAAGAATGTGCAGGATAGATCTATTTCTAGGTCATCAGTGAGTTATACACACATGGGAAATAACCAGGCGGTAGGTTGGTACCTAAAGGCTACGTTAGAATGTGACAGACTCCATGAGCTTCAAGCACTCAGAAAAGGGAAATCTCATGCAGATTGTAGGTGAGGAGAAGTTTTAAGTTTCACTAAAGGAGGAATCAATGGCAGTGCTGCTTCATTTTTAGCTCTATGACCTTGTTTGCTAATTGAACCATTCCAATCTCTTTTTTCTTATCCATGAAAACAGTGAGAGGATACTTGCTGGAAGGTTATGTGAGGATCACTGAGTTAGCTTATGTTAAATCACTTTGAAAATCATAAATCTAGTTAGGATGTAACTGGTTATTACTCATTTAGGAGGCTTCACAGAGGGTCAGTGAGGTCTGAATATTCATAAAGAAGGTAGACATGTGTTGGAAGCACAAGAGTCATACATAAGAAAAAATCTAGAGGCACAAATAAGTCTGCAAGTATGTAGAATTTAGGAGATGGGTATCCTAATTTTATACTTAGAAAGAGGATGTTTTAGGTATACTGAAAATTATGGGGAATTTTTCACCTATTTTTTACCCATCCGCTCCCCCAACCCCTCCAATACATGGAAGGAAACATAGTTAGATACACAGAAGGCCAGTTTCTGTCCCATTGATGAGAACATGGGTCACTATTACTTAGTAAGACAATTGCTCTGAATCCTTTATCAGCCCAGGTTATTCAATCCAGCCCTATTCAGAAAGAGAAATAGTGGATTTTCCATCCTTGAATAGGTGTTTTATCAAAGGTCCAAACCTATGGCAGAACAGTTATAATGATTTTCTAAATCCACTCTGGGCTTTTCCATTAGTATTTGTTTTCTTCTTGTAGAAATGGCTCCCAATTCAAGTAGAAGTAGTTTAAAAAGTTCCCCCAAACAGGAAAAAATTCTTCCTGAAGCTTGAACATACAACTTCTCATAATTTATTTTAGAATAAAGGTAGGAAAGCTACAAAGTTTCTATATATATATTAACTTGCATAAAAGGGAGATTTCTCTGTGACACAATGACCACAAGTATTTTCTGAAAGAAATTTTGTTTGCTATTAATAAAGGAGACCAGAAAGAGGAGTATGTGTGCATATGTACCTGTAAGTATATATGCATGTGTGTGTGTGTGGCCAGTAACGGGACAAAGGAAGAAGCAGATATATCAGTTGCTGGAATGTAGTGATTTTTAGAAAGTATAGAAAATACCTTTAAGACAAGAATCACATGCTTGTGATTTGCTGCAAAACTTCCTCCCAGCACGTAAGCAGGTAAGCATTTAACAAATATACAAGGCAGCTTAGCCTGGCAGAAAAAAATGCTACAAGAATGCTAGGAGGATATCTAGTTAAGATCTTGGGTCAGTCATTAAGTGTGTCTGATCTTCAGTTTCCTTACCTATAAAATTATTATAGTAGTATCTACTCTTACCTATTATAATAGGTTATTTTGAATCTCAAGTAAGATATCACATTAAAAAATCTGTAAATGATAACAGATAGTCATACTTAAATATTGTTATTTCTGGGTGTATCATCATTTGCTGAAATCTCACTCACAACAATAACACACACAGCTGGTCCTTGAAGGTTAAAATGTAAGAGAGAGCAATTTGGTAAAGCGTACCTTAGATAGTTGTGGTAACCAGACTACAAGATAGCTTCCAATCATCCCTGCTTTCAAGTATTCATAATCTTATGTGGTGCCATTCTCACTGAGCTAGAGTTGTTCTGTATGACCAATAGGTTATTGTTGAAGTGATGGTATGTCACTTTTGCAATTAGGTTAGAAAAAATATTTGAGTGTCAGATATAGTCCTACTGATGCCTTATGTCTTGGATGTAAATGTGAAAGCTCCTTGTATAAATGATAACAGCCACCACTTGGCTGAGGACTTACTGTGTACCCAGCCCTATGCTAAGCACTTCACAGATATTGCTTTATTAAACCCTCACATCAACTTTTATGGAAAAAGTGAGATTGGCATTAAGTCTTCCTGTGCATCTGTGTGCCCTTTCTGTATTAGATCTCAACATTGGGTCAATCTGAAGACACAAGGAGGAGTCTGTATTCAGAATTTTGACCCTTTTACACTAGGGCCCGTTAAGCTGAGGAAGTATCTGTGTGGACAAAAAAAATCAAAGTCCCAATCATATAACATGAATGCAAGAATTGTGATGCTTTTAATAAAAGGGATATTTGTCCCAATGGAGTTATTAGAATGTTAGAGAAAGGTAAGGACCAGCTGCTTGAAACACAGTTTGAGCTGCCCAGAGAATACCTTCATTAGGATAATTCCAAGATGGAAAAGGGAAAACAACAATGATGTGTGTCTTGGAATAGAGACATGCAAATACACACACTTGTGCACACATACAATGCCTTTCTTCCCTTCTTCTCTGGGTCAGGAAAAATATTTGTAAGAGTGTGTGAGCAGGGGAAGATTTATTTGTAGACAGTGATAGGTCATACTTCAAAGTGGAGTGTTCCAGAGGTGCCTCTTCAAACTTCATTTCTCAATTAAATGGAGATAGGAGAATTATGGGCATTAATCCTCTTTGAGCTGAGACAGGGATTAAAACAAAGACATGTTTCACCTAGTCAGTAACTCTAGGAATCCATGAGACCTGAGCTGCTCAGATCAAATTTATTTTGAGAGCTCACTGAAGTATTTAAGCTCCTCTTGATTAGATGTTATAATGATCAGACAGAGAAGTACAATGAGCTAAACCTTGCTGAGGGCTTGACGACATTACCAACCCGGTGTATTCTCAGGCATGTGGCAATTTCATTAATTTATTCATTTTAATTTGGAAAATTATTTGCTCTAGAAAAAAGAGTTACATGAGGACTACTGTTCAATTTGTTTTTCGTGTTCTTTAAATGCTAATGATATGTATTAGTTTAGAGGGCCTGCCCTCTCACTGATTCCCCGTCCTGTGATATATGATATAATTACAATGGCAATTGATCTTTGACCGAAACGTTGGTAAAATGGAATGGAAGTCGCTTTTCATGTGCCAAGGTTACAGTTAAGGACATAAGGAGCTTTACTCAAGCTTGCAGTTTGGCTTACAGAGCTTTGTCTAACCCGAGATATTGATTGCTTCCCTTTTAGAGTCATCACCTGAACATTAAGAATGGGATGAGAAAGAGCAAAAATGACTCATCTTAAGAAAATGGTTAGGAGATATCAGAGGCAGGAGAAAATTTGTCAATATGGTTTGGTTTTGGAAGTTTATGAAAGGAACCTGGTGCAAGCCTCACAACAGATAAGAATAACTGGGAAGCTTCTGGACCAGGAATGTTACTAAACCCACAAGTCAGAAAGTTGCTCTCTTCTCTGTTACTAGACCTTTCTGAGCCCCTGTTTCCATAGCTCTAAAACAGAGTTAATAACAAATAAACTACACTTAGGAAATTCATAAAAAGTCCATGTATTGTCAGAGTGAGAAAGAACTTACTAGGTCATCTGGATAGCTTATTCTCTCATTTCAGGTCAATTCACAGGAAACTTAAATTTTTGTTCTATATAGTAGAAACTTCAGGCATAGTAAACTGCAGATTTTTTTTCAGTTTTAAGAGTTGAGACTTGTCTGTCATTTATCCCTAATTGTTAATGCTCCTATCAATTTATTTTCCAATACCTGCTTTAGCTAGAGAACCTTTGACAACACTCAGCACCGAAGTGGAAAAGGGACTCAGGGGATAGGAGAGTGAGGTTAACGGGATTGTATTGATAAGGGGCACTTCTGGTGTGAAGCCAATTAGTTACTCAGCAAATATGATACCTGCATCTTCCATTGACCTTACATGAACTTCATTGAGCAGTTCCATCAGGGTAATCTATACATCTCATTGAATAGTGATATATCTAATTAGATAACCTATCATGAAGAGAAGCAAGTTTGTTTGTTTTTTTTTAACACTTCCAGAACGTTCCAGAGCTGACTGACTTTAATTTGGAAACAGTTTTTGGCCATCGACATTCAGAATTAAGGCACATTCTCAATTACAAGGAACACTGTCACTGGAAAGCATGTTGTACTGTTCCCCAGGGGTGGGTGTATATCTAGAATTGTTGACAAAACATCCTCTATAGACATAACTGAAAATGAAAGGTGAAGTTAAAGATAGGTAAAGAAAGTAAAATTTCTAATCATATAACTTTTCACAGTATTGGTTGTCTGGAAAACTATCATTGTGCTATCTGGCTAAGTAGCCAGAACTGGTCCCAGTCACTTCAGTGAAGAATTTCAGGCTATCTGAGAGCAATATATTTTAACACGGCAGCTAGGAAGCCAAAAGCAGAGTTTGCTTCTGTACTATAAGAAAAAGCCTTTGTCTTTTGAACCTATACCCAAAACAAATTATTATGAAGAACCTTATTTCTGAATATAGAATATAATCTCCCCCTTATACACACATTTATAGTTATAGTGGTCTCCAACCGTATACTTGCCAAAAACACCTTTAAGAAAAACTATCCCTTTTTGATACTTTTCTGATTCTGCCTCTCTTATCTTGAGGAAGAGCTTGAGAACAAGTTGAAGGTCACTTCAGATTTTCCAAATCAATGATTCATTTAACAATGTAGTCATGGCTTAGAAATGCAGCCCCATACCCGAAAATGAAAGGAAAAGGGAGATTTCTGCAGCCCCAATGGGATCAGAGTGAGCAGCCCACATTAGTAGAGAGCCTGAGCCAGGATTTGAAAAGACATGCTCCTGAACATTGAGTAAGCCAGTTTCGTTTGATTAGACAATGAATGCTTACTTAAGAATATTTGCACTAATCCTCCCTCTGATTTAAGTAGGTTAGACCTGAGTTCCCAACTCCCACTCATCTGTTTGTCAACAAAAACCATCTCATAAGTGGAAATTAGCTATAATTTATTTTAAAAAATAAAGGTGATGGTAGGAGAAACGTTTCTAAAACTTCTTAAAAGACTCAAGTCCTTCTCAACTTGTATTGTCATAATAAAGATATTATTTTAATGGTTCCTGAAACAGTCTGCCCTTTAGAAAGCATGCATTTATCACCATCCCTATATTAGCCACATCAAAAACTATTCCTGGGGAACAGAGAGAAAATTAAATTGTAAAAGTAGTATACTGGAAGTAAGTAAATAAGTCAGAAGCACGTATTTCTTTAAATAACAAATACATAGCAATGGGTGGTAACTCATAAAACAGACATGGAACATTTTATAGGAGATAACATTTTATAAAGTGGCTATTATCAAGTTAGTATTCAAAGATTTCCTAGAAATGATGACATCAAAATGATTGTATTCAGCAGTAATACTGATCTTAATACTAATAAAAACAAATAATAACTTCTATATTTCTCTCTGCCAAAGAAACATAATTGCTAAAAGTAGCAAGTGGAAATGTCTACAAGCAATTTTGATGGAAATAAAGTATTCTGATTGTTGGGAAAATCTTAATAAAATGTTGCTATGCATGCACTTCTAAAATTTTAAACTAAAAAATGTTCATATATTTTAGCACCATATTAATATATGTATAGATGGAGATACAGTTTTATAAAATACTTATACCCTAATATTTTAGTTAGAAAATTTTGGTTTGGGCAATTTTTAATTAAATGAATATCTCAGTTGACATTTTTCAAAAACCTATCTGGGTTTTAAATAAGTAAAATTCTGAATGTGATATTTCATTTGTTAGTCTACTCTGCCTGTGCTAGTATTCTTCTCCTTTAAGGTTTGGATGTCATATCATTTGGGTAACTACTTCAACCAATTCCTCCCTGCTGTCAGCCTCTTCCCTGCTTCAATGTGAAGGGACTTGCTTCACAAGTGATCTGACTAAACTTGACCTATCTGTAAGTTCAAAAATATAGATGCAGAAAAACAAAATCAGATAAACCATTTTTTGATTGAACTAAACACATACTTGGAGTTACCCATGCAAAAGGATCTACTTAATCTAAATACTTATTATTAAAGTGGCTACTATGTATACAGCACAATGCTAGACTTTCTGTAACATGCAATACAAATATTACATGGTTATACACCAAAAAAATTGTACCTTGCTTGGGAAACAAGATATGTATTTGAGTAGTAAAGAACAATATAAGACAATGTGTAATCAAATACTAATATGTCTGGATCACAGAAATAAAAACTCTGAGTTATCAAAAGAGAGGATCATGCTTGGACAAAGAAATTAGGGAAGGCTCACCATTGGGTTTTGTAGTGAACATATTTATATTTACCTTTACTTCCTGGGAATTATCCCTTTGTCTAATCCATCCATCCCAGTTTCACTGGGAGATGTCATGTGTTTATCTAACTCAGCTTTCTGGAAACAGTGAATTGATTGTTGGTTGAAGCTGTTATACGTGCTGGACATTCTCTTTCACAAATGTTTGAGTTTTGGTCTAAAAAATTTTGGGAAGTCTGTGAACAGAGAAAGAGGCTCTGCTTTAAACTTGGGGAGTTGTTGAATCTGCTTTCATCCTTTACATTAGAGAAATATAAGTGGTCAGTCTGCAGAGAAGAATAATATACAGAGAAAAGATTGAGAGGGAATCTATTAGGAATTTGAGTCCCTCTTCCTAGTTGTTCTTAATGTTAAGTCAAATTCCTTTTCTTGTTTTCATGTGCCTCTCCATGTCTTTGTGATATGCCTCTTCCTTATTCATTTAGACTGAGTGGGGATTCTTTACTTTTCCACAAAGGACCTTAATATAAAAATAAATGGGTTTATTAATTTAGGCATGGTACCTTGTTTTCATTAGTATAACTTTGATCTATAAAAACTGGTTAGCTCATGTGTATTATTATCATTAAAATGACACATTCTCAGACCACTCTTGATTCTGCTTTGTACAATGGAGACATGCATATTTTAGCAATTGTGAGAACATAGTAAATTTGCCAAGAGATTGAATTTGCATAGTCCAGCATCATCTCAGTGTGAACGTCTAAAGGACAATTTCCTATATTTGTTCCATAACTGAAAAGTGGAAAGTTATCCTATATTCAAGCAAGTCAAAAAGAACATAGAAAAATATGTCAATGATTGATTTATTTCTATCACACAGAAACATATTTATTTTGATTTTTATAGGTCTCTAAGATAGCACATTTTACAATTACTGAAGAGCTGTTTATAGCTTTTTACAATACATGGTTTTTAGTAAGAGGAAGAAAGTCTAAAAATGGTGTAACCAATTATAACACATGTGTATACCTATATCTATAAACTTAGTCAAATATCTCAATTTATCCTTATAATAAACTTGTATGATAATTTCATTATCCCATATTACAGGTGGAAAGACATGTATACATAGAATAAAATTCTGCTGTAAGCTTATATGCAAAGCAGTTGCAAATGTATCACTAGAATTTAGATTTACTGATACAGATCTATCATTTTCATCAAGCCTTACTTAATTCTTCCTTGAATTCTTAGAAAAATAATAACTATACAAGAGGCATGTGATATTCTAATATGTAGTTTAAGAAATGAATCATATTTCTTATCATTGGCAACCAATATATGACCTTTGATTCTAGTATCAGAGAATGATTCTGTTAGGAGGAACTTTGGGATCATAGTTTAAATATGCTCTTTTAGAAATGAGAAGCTAGGGTTCAGGGCTTCTCCTTTGCTCTGTGTCATCTTACTGAAAGTATGGATAACTAGATACTTATGTGGATAACTTCAACAGTTCTCTAGAAGTAGCATAGTGAAGTTTTTATCTCCTGCTCAGTCCTAAACCTCAAGAGGTTTTCCTCCACAGGTCTGTGACAACAAATAATCTTACACATAGAGTGTTCATTCACTGCACAATTTATTGATTATAACTCTAAGGATGGACAATAAGATAATGTGAGTTCTAATGTCTCATGTCACAAAACATGTGTTTAACAGGTTCCCAAAAGAGTATTAAGTGAATAGAAATGGAGTAAACTCCATATTTTGGCGAAGCGTCCAGAACTACTCTTAGTACTGAGAAGAAAAACTGACTCTCAAACAAAGAAGTCAGTGAGCTCTCAACTTGGACAACTTCCCAAAGTTGACTCAATTGGATTTTGTGTGTGTGCGTGTGTGTGTGTGTGTGTGGCCAGCATTTTGTGCACGGAGGCATGGTACAGTCTCCAGTGAACAAGGACCTATGTCATCAAAGGTGCAAAAGCAAGAAAATGCGAGAAGTATTTAAAAGATGGAAATGAGCCAACCTTTTTTTCTGAAAAACAAGTTATATGTAGAAGAAAAATAAAAGGTAATAGTAAGTGAGGATGGCACCATATTTTATGACCCTTGAATGTTGAACAAGCTTTTGTACTTCATTTTGTACTTCATTTTGTAGCAATGGTGAGTCATTCATGGTTCATAAATGAAGAAATGATAAAAAATTTGGAACAAATATATTAGATAGACTGAAGAGAGACTGGCTAGAGCAGGAAAATCAGTTCAGAGATTATTACAATTGTTACACCTGACCTAGGTAATAGCAATGAGAGTGGAAGATAGATAAATATGAGAGCTATTTCAAGTACTCCATAGGATATGTCAATTCCCTTTCCCCCCAGAACAGTGTATATTTTGTGTACATTCTGGAGTGAAAAAAATAAATAAAACAAAACAAACCACCACAACCAACACCAACAACACGATTCCTTTCATTGGCTTGCCCAAGTCCACACTGCTACTTAGAAGAACTCAGGCTTAGAACTTAAGATTCAAAATGGTTTTCCCCATACACATTTTGGTAATTTTTCTTCAAGACAGACTCAAGTCTGCTAATGCAGATTTTCATTGTTAACATATCAAACTTTTTTTATATCCAGACATTTAAATTTTAAAAATCATAACTCAACACCCTCCTGAGAAGGCTAAGAGCTTTGCAAACATTCTTTCAGAGCAACCCTCTGAGAAAGGCAGGCAAGCTATTCCCCCCTTGAATGTTGGCAAATAGAAAGTTACCTTTAATTCATCCCTGTGTCCTTTGAATAACTGTTTTGTTATTTCAATAAAGGTCAGAAGGCTTAATGCACAGCAAAAGGTTTGCTCAGGTTTTTTTGGTTTTGTTTGTTTGTTTGTTTGTTTGTTTTAGTTTTTAAAAACGAACGCAAATTTAAAGCCAGCTCACTGGTGACTTTGAGATACATAATTTCCACTGCCACGAAGCAGTTGTGATTTTTAATCAGAATATGAAACCCAGAATCTTCCAGAGAACAGGCATAGCCTCATTTTGGTGCTGCCTCTTTAAGAGTTGAGCCATCCCCAGGATGATGAATGGAAACAGAAATGTTACGGTGTCTTGAGAGTAAATGTGCTGTTTAATAACCCATTTTTTGTTGGATTACAAATACCATTTTATCACCGTTGCTGTGGAGGTGAATTTTTATTTTTTATTGTTGTTCATGGTGTTCTTATTTTTCAAGATGAGACTACTGGTCTGAACCCTAAGCTAAAGGATACAACTTTCTCTCTCCATAAGGACACACTATTCTGTTGTGGGGAGGCCGTACTAGCTTTTTTGTGCTGATCTTCATAAATCTAAGCAATGTTGTCTTGCTGCCTTTCCATATCTTGGCAGGCATTTTCTTATTCATGTATTCAGCTTACACTTTTTGACATGACATTTGTTCCTCTTTTCTATTTGCTTACTAGCAGATACCTAGTGACTAATTCAGATGTTAACTTCTCCCAATTATTCTAAAAGTAGAAAGTTATCAACTTAACTGGGAGAAGTTGCAGTATAATAGCAACAACAACAGCAATATAAACAGCAGTGGCAACACATTTATCAATCATTTATTAAATGCCTGGCTGGGTTTTAAATGTTTGGCCAACACTGTCTCACTTAGTGATAAGAAAAACCTAATTAAATGGACATTGTTTTCACCCCCATTTTTCAGCTGAGTCCACTGAGAGGAAGATTGCTGAGGATAGGTTACTCACTCGAAGTCACACAGCTATAGGTACATTGCAGTGTGTGTTTTCTCCCTTCTCCTCCATTTCTTATCAGCTGCTATGGAATCTACTTTAAGAGCCTGCTGAGATGCTAGAAGCAGCCCTACATGTCTGCATGTTTTGAAGCGAGATATAGTTTATTGATGAACACGGAAATGCCCATCACGGAAACGCCTTCCCAAATGATAAAAAACTCTTTTTCTTTTAGGGGTAGTTCCTGGTGTTTATAAGTGTGGAAAACTGACACAGTCCATTTGAATTCTTAAATTAAGATAGAAAAACAGTGAAGAAAAATGCTTAACATTTTTTAACCTGGGTGTAAATTTGAGTGTTATTCAACCTTTGGTCCTTTCCTCTTTTCATAAGTTATAAGGAGAGTTCATGTCAATTGATTTATTTCTTTATATGTTTATGATTTAAAGTTGTAATTTTGGAGCCTTAAGTAGATTAATGTAAAACCTTTCATGACGTAAAGGAAACTGATTTCAGATATTAAAAGTGCTGGACTGAATGAGGAAAAGAAAAGTGTGGCTGTGGATTATGAGCTTGTTTACCAACCTACAAACTATGGAATTCTAATTCCATTTTCGGTTTTGGTTCTCTAGGGCTCCAAGAACAGATCAAAGGCCTATTTTTGATTTCATTTTTAATGGGTTACTGCTTAAAAAGTAAAATCTACTGCACTCCTGGGTCTTCCACAACAGTACTCCCCTATGACCTGACCCCAACTTCCCCACCACCACAAAGTTATGTGTGTGTGATTTGCGTGTAGACCACCTCACAGCCAGCACTTCTCCAAGTCCCATCAACTCACATCCAGAGTGCCCTCCATCTGTAGTCAAATCCTAATATTCAGAAATTAGAAAGCCACCAATATGGATACCAGTCCACCCTGGCACTCAGTTTTGAATTCTTAGGTGATTTCCATCCAAAATCCTCTTTTGCTACCTCTTGCCAATGAGAAGGGGAGAAAACAATTTCAGAATGAACAGAAATGAAAAAAAAAAGAGAGATGCTACCAAAATGAACAGAAAGTTTAAGGCAATGTATTTCCATTGAACATACAAATATGAGCATTCATTCACGCTTGATAATGAGTGGGTATCTGAACCTTATTACAATACTTAAGATAATTGTGTCTTCATAAATAAGACTAATTACAGAAGCCCATGAGTACATTTGCATACCTTTAATGTTTTTGGCTTTGCATCATGTGGGATCTTAGTTCCCCGACCACAGATCAAACCTGTGCCCCCTGCAATGTAAGTGCAGAGTCTTAACCACTGGACCACCGGGAAATCCCTGGATGCTTTTGAAAAATGACATTTATGTTTCTCAGTCTATTTCATGTTTTACCTTTTTAAAAATTATAATTTTTAAAAATTGTGAAATGAATTAAAGTACTCTATAAGATGGATATTTAGATAATCTAAACATTGAACGAGATTAAAAAAAATACAGATGGTCCCCAACCTACAATGGTCCAACTTATGATCTTTCAATTTTATGGTGGTGTGAAAGCGATACACATTCAGTAGCAACTGTACTTCAAACTTTGAATTTTGCTCTTTTCCTGGGCTAGTGGTATGATTCTCTTTGTTGATGCTGGGCAATGGCAGCCAGTTCCAGTCAAACACGTGATCACAAGGGTACACAACTCATACACTTATAAAACCATTCTGTTCTCAGAGAACGATTCTGTTTTTCACTTTCAGTACAGTATTCAAAAAATTACATGAGATATTAAACGTTTTATTATCAAATAGGATCTGTGTGGGATGATTTTGCCCAACTGTAGGCTAATGTTACTGTTCTGAGCATGTTTAAGGTAGGCTAGGCTGAGCTATGATGGAAAAGCTATGATGGAGATATTATCTATGACTGCAACAAACTTTCTTACAATCAGACTTTTACAAATACTCTTTCTTTGTCTTCTGATTGGAACCCACTCCCTAAAGCTTGCCCTCTTTCCCTTATCTACCCACTTCTCACTCTTTATCTAGCTGACTTCCCAGATGTCAAGGTTCAGCTTAGTGCCTACATTCTTTTGAAACACTTCCTTGAGCCCTTCCTACCCACCAAAATATCTCTCCTCAGTGCTTCCAATGTACACTATAGTTTCCCATTTGTGTCACTTATGACATTGAATTATGATTGCCTATTGCCATGTGTGCTTTTGTCAACAAAGCATAAGTTCTATCAGTGGGAATGCATAGACTATCTTGTTTACCACTCATTAACCAGTGCCTACCTAGTCTAATATTTGATATCTAATAAGTGCTCAGTAAATGCTGGTAATTTTCCTAAACCACACATCACTTTCCTGTGTTCATAGGGAAACTGGAACAGAGACCACCCAGTCTAGGACATTTCCCTCCATATATATATATATATATATATATATATATATATATATATATATATATATATATATATATATATATATATATATATATATATATATATATATATATATATATATATATATATATATATATATATATATATAT